>JAPFBL010000599.1:0-268593 GCA_026182355.1 Hermatobates lingyangjiaoensis
GTTTTGCATTGGGAATCCTATATTTTGCCTAACTCAAGTGTTTTAGAATAGGGATCTTTAACAAGTACCTGACATCGTACAGGCTCGAAACCGACGACTTAACGTCCTTTCTGCGATTCTTTGAAATGTGGTTTTTGAAATTTTGAAAGTAGCTCATGTTTTGAAAAGTTTTCAGACTGCTTTTCTATGTAGAAGGGTAGTGTTATTAAATAGTGAATATCACATTAATAAATCGAGGGCCAGCTGGGTTTCAAACATCTATCCTACCAGTTCAGAGGCGAGTACGCTAACCACTGTACTGGCCACTCTTACTTATGTTTAAAAGAGTATAACAAATGACATTTTATTTTTTTTTCGTTAGGCTTTAATAATTAAAAAAAAATTTGAAATGGGGTATTGATTAATAACAGGATTGGTTTTTAAGGATGTTTAATATAGTTGATGTTTACCCTTGAGTATAACTGGTTACGAGTAAGAGTCTTGTTAGGGGTTGAAGTCGCTTCGCTGAATGACAGTATCGACCAGGGAGTTTGCTTTACTTGACGAGTTCTTGAAAGCCGTTACTTTAGGTTAAGTCTGTAGTGTTGGCGAATGGATAAAAGAGAGTGTGTAATTGGCGGCAAAGGCTGCGGAGGGGGTGGGGTGGGAGGTTGAAGAGAGGACTTGCTTTATTATACTGTCGAGAGTCTTTCTCTCTGGTTTGGTGTGGGTAGGAGGAGGACGTCTATTGTTTTTAACCGTAGCCTATTGTCAAGAGAGAGAGAGAGTCAGTTGGAAGTATGTTACAGATGGGAGCAGAGTTAGAAAAAAAAAAAAAAAATGAAAGGGAGTTGTTAGCACCGTATGCGACTTCCGCAAACTGTTACCAATTCACCACTCAATAACAACTCATCCAACTCTTGAGTCACATTCCTCTCCAACTCACATAATGACTTTGCAACTTTATTAAAAATCAATTCAGCCTTTACTTTCAAAATCAAACTAAAAGATATCAAGATTCAAACGAATGGCTAGTTTCGCAATGCTAAATTTTATTTTTTTTTTTTTTATTATGGTTACTTCGACTACAATTTCATATATTTAAAAGAAATTATTACACTACACGGAAAAACAAAAGTTTAGAAATAAACTTTTCTTTTATCTTTTGGATACTTCGACTGTAATTCGATATATTTAGAAGTAATTTTGTTTGAGGGTTACAACTTTAACTTTTTGATTTTTTAGCGGATATCGAGTGAACACCATTAGTGGCACTCTGTAAATTTATTTAATATTTATGACGACAGAAGATCACGTAGTTATTGCCATTTTTAGCCCACTTTTTAGTGTTTGTGGGGATTTTTAGTAAGAAAAGAGTTTGAGCAAGTGGGTTTAGATGAGTTGAGAATTTACTGTGGAATCTTTTTTAGCCGTCTAATGCATAGTCGGGAACGAAGAGGACTTTAAGATCTTCTTGAATGATTCTATTTGGAACGTAAAATGGGAGATGTTATAGTTTTCTAAGTATTTTTGATTGAATGGTTTCTATAGGACGAATATTTGAAGGTTTGGCAGAACCCCAAAGTTTTGTGGCATTAAGTCGATGAAGGGTTCAAGATTTTGTTGTATATATGGAGTCTGTCTGTTAGTGTGAGTTTTGATTTTCTGCCTAAGAGTCTTATAAGGTGTTTGTAACGTCTGTTGGTCTCTGTTCGTTTCAGTCCTGTGTGTGGGTTCCATGTCATGTGTCCAAGGTAGCGTACAGTCGTTGCTGGAGGTATAATCTCATTATTTAGGGATACTATAGGGGGCAATAGTTTTGACGAAGAGTAAAAGTTATAACATTTTTTTTTTGAAAGAAAATTTATTAGTTGAACTTTTGACAAGGACAAAAAAAAAAAACAAAGACTGGGTGGTCTCCAAGAAAACAAGGTGACTTATCCGTAGAGGAAAGTTAAGAATAGAAAAAACAAACTGGTAGAGTGTTGTTGGCGGGTCTGTTACGAGATGTACAAAGTTTGCAGACTGCTGTTCAATGCAGAAGGACAATGTTATGAAGTGGTGAATATAGTATTATTACACCATCTGGTGTTTGAAATTTTGAAAGTGGCTCATGTGAAAAGTTTGCAGCCTGCTGTTCTATGTAGAAGAGCAGTAATATGTGGTGGTGAATGATCGCAATAACACACCATGTAGTCTTTGAAATTATGTGAGTCATATTATGAAGTTTATAGACAGCTTGTCTATGGAGAAGGCAATAATATGAAGTGGTGAATACCACATTAATATATCATGCAGTCTTTGAAATTATGAAAAGTTTGCAGCCAACTGTTCCTCATGAAAGATCAATGCCAGAAGTTAGTGCATGTCTCAAAAAAGAAGCATCTAAAAAAAAAAAAAAATAATTATCGGTTTTTATTTGTAACGAAAAATCGAGTGGTTTGAGAAGGTTTTGGAGGGAGGGTTGGAATAGCGACGACCTTTGAGAGAGAGTGTCTGCTAGAAGGAAAGAGGGATGCCACTGCAATCAAAGTGGAAAGGAGGCGCCGGCCTAAGCTTTTTATAGTGATTACACTCTGCGGAAATGACTTGAGAGTCTGGAGGCAGCTGTCGTGAGGAAGACAACATTCAAGAAGACGGTGGTGGGTGTGTTGGGGGGGGGGGGGGACACCCAGGCGGACGTGACCTTGTTGAGGGTCTCTAGCGCGGCAAGTGACTTGAACACTCTCCGGAGTAGTCAAGACAAATAAACAACGGTATATGTCAACAGTTTTCTGCAAAAATCGAAAAACTTAAAAAAGAGAAAAATAATTGTTTCTCAGTATATTTTGCCAAAACATCTTTATTTTCTTCTAAAATGAAATTATTCTATAATACAGAAGGTCTCTCAACACATGGCTTAGTTATATACAAATAAATAGACTCTGACTCATACTTAGTGTTTTAATTTAAAATCAAAAAAGACTTATTTTATGCAATAATACCAATAACTCTTCAAATAAATATAGAAATGCAATCAACATGTGTTATAAGAGTCTTTTATATTTTTTTTTAAAGGTATTTATATATATATATAAATATATGATCCTAGAAAATTGACCGAATCCCGATTAGAGAACACACCTATGTACAGATATATACGTATATACATACTTAATAAACATAAAGACGATCCAAACTGGACATAATACGACTTAAAAATCGAAGAATAATAACACACAGAGTAACGAAACACACTTAAAAACTCAAATTTTGGGGAATTCGTCTTCAGGATAAAAGAGAAAGACGAAGGACGTTGCGTCTCCAACTGTCTGTCGCAAGTGACCTTGTTGTCCCTATCTCTTCTCTCTTAATGATGGTTAAAGCAAAAATTAAAGACTGTAAGTTTCTTTTTCTATAGTTTACCTATAATTTACATTGAAATATTATATATATATATATATATGCAAAACTAAAGTTTATCGGGACTTGGTCAGTTCTGAACTGAAGCCAAAACTGACCGAGTCCCGATAAACTTAATTTTGTTTCTATTCCACGGTCGATACTGTTACCAATATTTATATATATATTTCAATGTAGAAAAGAAAACATAGAGAAATTAAAACCACACACTTACAGTCTCTAATTTTTGGTTTAAACCAATAGCAGTGGTTTAGAGACGGTTGGATATCCTTTCCAAGCATTTTCAACGATAAAGTATATACATATATATATATATGTAACAGCATGTTATACAATAGTGTTGCATGCTTCGATTTTACATAAGTTTCATTTTACAGTTAAGATATAAAATGAAATTTGAAATTCAAGATTTTTTTAATATAAATATTATTTATAGATAATGCCTAATTAGTATAGTACGGTAATTTTAAGTGGCAGTGGGATCACATTAGTTTGTTTTCACATTAATAATATTAACTTTTTTTTTGTCCAAAAAATACAAAGTATCAGTTTAAATAATTTAAAGAAAATATTTGAATAGTGATTTTTGATAAGGTTTGTAGTAAGGAAATTTGTTAGCATAAAGTATCCCTATAATATAGTATTATAACAAAATGATGACTTTTCTAGGGTAAATAAGTTAAAGAAATAGTCTCCTTGTATAGAAATTGAATAATATAAACTAAGGGTTCTAAATGCATTCTTTATATTATTAAATATCTGTAATTGGAGACTATTTCATTAACTTATTTACTCTAAAATTAGTGAATACCACATAATTGATTGAATTACCTTAGAAGATGACTTTATAAAACTGTTGGTGAATTAGTTCGTTTGATGTGCAGTTTCTAAACAAAAGGTTTATTTTAAGGACCACCTTTAAGCAGTTTTGTTAAATAATATTTCTACTTTCAAAAAATCCTTGTTGACCTCCTTTAGAAATGACTAAGCATGTGTGAGTCACAGTTAAAAATATCTTAGGCTCTCTCATATCATTCAAATAATGTATTTCAATAAAAAAAAACTTTCTGATTGTTTTTCAAAATTCAGACTTATAAGGCTGTTATTTTACCTTTTTGTGCTGTTCTTGAGACGGAAATTGTATCTCATTTATTATTTGGCATCCATTTTAATAATGGGCGAGCCACATTACCTGTTGATTCTAATTTTTGCCTAACTGAAGTTTATTTAGAGTAGGGATCTTTGATGAGTTGCTGACATCGTACAGGCTAGAGACTGACTTTCTGAGGGGCGACATACTCAGATTTATTCACCCCTACGTGAATAATTTGAGGATCGGAGTGGGAATTGAACCTGAACCTGCTAGTCGAGCTGGAAAGTGGAAACTGCCAGTACATTTTCACTGTGCTAACCTGTCTCCCTTCAATAACAAAAAAAAAATATCACTGTTTCATTTAATCCAGAAGCTTAAATGTGGTCCCCCAGAAGATCGAAAGGGGTCCACGAGTAAAACAAATAGTTTTATGAGGGTCATGGTACTTGATCAGTGGACCATACCAAATTTATATTATATATCAATATCGTATAACGAAAACTATATCATAGTGTATCTATATATAGCATAGCTGACCTTTAGAATATATAGTAGTGTATCGTCCTGACCGTTAGAATTTATAATACTGTATCGAGCTGACCGTTAAAATATATCTTAGTGTATCGTGCTGACCGTTAGAATATATCGTTGTGTATCGAGCTGACCTTTAGAATATATAATAGTGTATCGTGCTGACCGTTAGAATATATCGTTGTGTATCGAGCTGACCTTTAGAATATATAATAGTGTATCGTGCTGACCGTTAGAATATATCGTTGTGTATCGAGCTGACCGTTAAAATATATAATAGTGTATCGTGCTGACCGTTAGAATATATAATACTGTATCGAGCTGACCGTTAGAATATATCATAGTGCATCAAACTGACCGTTAGAATATATCGTTGTGTATCGAGCTGACCTTTAGAATATATAATAGTGTATCGTGCTGACCGTTAGAATATATAATACTGTATCGAGCTGACCGTTAGAATATATCATAGTGTATCGAGCTGACCGTTAGAATATATAATACTGTATCGAGCTGACCTAGAATATATAATACTACTTAGATATTGTGTATCGGCTGACCTTTAGAATATATAATAGTGTATCGGCTGACCGTATAGTAATATATAATAGTGTATCAACTGACCGTTAGAATATATACGTATGTGCCTAATAACGTGCATGACCGTTAGAATATATAGTTAGTGTATCGTAGCTGACCTTAGAATGTATAATATGTATCGTAGCTGACCGTTAAATTATACATAGTGTATCGAGCTGACCGATATATAGTGTAATACCGTTAAATATCTTTGTATCGAGCTGACCGTTAAATATATACTTACTGTAATCGATGACTGACCGTTAGAATATATCTAATAGTGTATCGATCATGATCCGTTTAGTTTAATAGTATCATACGTGTAAATATGAGTTGACTAATAGTGTAATATGATAAAGTATGCTACTGAATAGTATAATACTATATGGTCTGTTTACCCAATAGTGTAATACGATAAAGTATGCTTACCTAATAATGTAATATGATAAAGTATGCTTATTTAATAGTATCATACGATAAAGTATGATGACCTAATAGTGTAATACGTTAAAGTATCCTTATTTAACAGTGTAATACGATAAATTATGCTTACTTAATAGTATAATACGATAAAGTATGCTTATTTAATAGTGTTATACGATAAAGTATGATTACCTAATAGTGTAATACGTTAAAGTATCCTCATTTAACAGTGTAATACGATTAATTATGCTTACTTAATAGTATAATACGTTAAAGTATGCTTATTTAATAGTGTAATACGATCATGTATGTTTATTTAATAGTATAATACGATTAAATATACTTACCTAATAGTGTAATACGATAAAGTGTGCTTACTTAATAGTGTAATACGATAAGGTGAGCCTACTTAATAGTGTAATACGATAAAGTATGATTACCTAATAGTATAATACGATAAAGTGTGCTTACTTAATAGTGTAATACGATGAAGTGAGCCTACTTAATAGTGTAATACGATAAAGTATGGTTACTTAATAGTATAATACAATATACTTACATATATTATAATAGTATAATATATGTTAGGACAAGGGTTTTATTGTGAGTGCGTGTGTGTGTAAAAGTTGAAAGAGTAATTGTCATTAAGGTCGAAAGGATAGCGGATAAGCAAATCAAGCCCTATCGACCGCAGCCTCCGGCCCTAAAACCCTAAAGGACAGATGTGTGCGGAGACAAAGGGGTGGTGGGAGAGCAGGTAGTTTTTCGTCGCCATAGAGACGGCTGCCCCCCCTCACCCCCCCCCCCCTCCCACCCTCTCCAATTGGGGACCTCCGTAATGAGAGATGATGAGTCTTCGGCGAGAGCAGAATTACCCTCGATTCACTTGGAAATTACCCAAATCGCACCCGGTGCCCAGGGGTGTTTCCCAGTCACTGTGCCGCCCTGACCCAAGGCACTCACCTCCGGTAAGTCCACCTCTGACTTCAACTTTATATCAAAGTCTGCATGCAAGCTTTATTTATTATTTTTTTTTTTTTGAGTTCGCAAACCACACTCTCATTCCACCCAGATAAACATTGACTCAAATATATATCGTAACATTTTAAAGTCATCAAGCTTTCTACCGACTCATTTATAGTTAACCAACTCAAATGCTTCTTACCTTCAAGCATGCTTAACACTTTCGACCTAATTAATCCATCAACAAGGGCAACTGCCCTTCAGATTCTCATGATGTCTATATATAACATTGATATACCTTATCAACTACTGATTCTTAAAATAGGTTTCATAAGGATTTGGTTCAAAGAATTAACTCCTGATTATAAGCTGACGTTTCGCCAAAAAAATTGTTTGACATTTTCAAGGCTTTCTTTGTTTTTAATGACAACTATTCAAGTTAGATTCATTTATCTAACAACATCATATCAGACACAAAAAACCAATATCATATACGATGATATTATATAAGTCCATCTAACTTAAACAGTTTTCCTTAAAAAGAAAATCCTTGAAAATGTCAAAACAATTTTTGTTGAAACGTCAGCTTATAATCAAGTGTAGTTAATTATTTAAACTAAATTCTCAAGAAACCCATTTTAAATTCTATATATAAACTTCTAGTATAACATGAAATGCTTAAGAAGTTCCTCTTGAAGAAGGAATAATTATAAAAGTGGTCGAGCACGCTAACCAACATGCATACACCGATTTTAACAATTTAGATTTGCATTAAAACAATGAGTTCATAATATTCTTTCAAACCAATCTTGATTTTTATATTCATAACATATTTTTTTTTTGCAGTTCGTATTTCATTATAAGAAAGCACATGTCGATGTAAATTTATTCTAAAATTCTTATCACTGTTTTGGTATCAAGTCAATTTTTGATTCACTTGATGACTTCAAGGCAATCTCAAGCCGTTTAGCACTACTAATATAAACACTAAATGACTGCTTAAATTAATTTATTTTGTTCGATTGTCGCAAAAGTGTTGAAATATACATTATATTTTATAGCAGTGATTTTGAACGTAGTCCACATGAACCCTTAGGGGTTCACAGTGGAGAAATAGTGCTTGTGAGTTAATGACACGTGGTTAGTGATGTTTATACTATATGTGTATCCTATATGTGTATATCGGAATAGAATAACTAAAAATATATCAAAGCATTGCAAGCTGACCGTTAGAATATTCAAACATGATTAAAACATAAGCTCATTATGATCGTCAGTTTCTCATAATGTATCAATCTTTTAAAATAGTCTACTACAATTCTATTTATATTTCTTTTACAATTTTTTTCAGCATATTCTATAAAATTCTAAAAAAAGAAATATTTTTTAATTGTTTTGAGAAAACTTTTTTCTTTTTTATTTTGATACCACGTTGTAAATGTAATGAAGTTAGTTCATATTTACATACTTTTATACCTAAAAACAAATATTATTTTGAAAATTTACTCGCGCATAATCATGTTTTCTAATTACATGGGTGAAGAGTGGGGGGGAAATGGGGGTCCTATTTACAGATGGTAAAAATAGCTCTCAGAATTAATAAATAAATATTTTTTTATTTATTGTTTTAAAAAAGATTTGTTTGCATTTCGACATAACTTTGTAAATGTAATGAAGTTACTATGTATCCGAATATAGTAAAATAGCTCTTAGAGGGGTGCACAAACAAGCAAAGGGCCTTATAATTAAATCATTAGTTGTGCAATTCGTAATTGTGTGATATATACTCATTCTGAAGTAAAATAGATAAACAAATAAAAGTCTCCACACAAATGAAGTTTTATTCAACAACAACAACAACGCGTTTCGAACACTTTGTGTTCATCATCAGGAAGACACTACAAAGCAAATTATATCTAATCAGTTACAAAATCAGAGTGAAATAAAAATCAATTAAGAGAATTAAAGACATATCTAAGGATTCTTTTATTTTATTATATCCTTGAATTTTATTATTTCACTCTAATTTTGTAAGTGATTCAGATATAATTTGTGATGTAGTGTCTTCCTGATGTAAAACATAAACTGTTCGAAACGCGTTGTTGTTGTTGAATAAAACTTCATTAGTGTGGAGAGTCTTATTTGTTTATCAGTTTTACCTCAGAATGACCTTATAATTCTTATAGGAATCTTATAATTCTAAATATAAGAATATAAGTTTTTTATTATAATTATATGGAGAAAAGAACCCCAGATACAGCTGCAGTATATGCTAGATTATTTCTGTTTCTTACTGAAGTTCTAAATTTCACTTTTTAGAACTCCAGAATTATAGAATTCAGTTGTAGTATTGGGCCAGCTTATTTGTGTTTACTACTGAAGAGTCTAAATTTCACTTTTTAGAACTCCAGAATTATAGAATTCAGTTGTAGTATTGGGCCAGCTTATTTGTGTTTCTTACTGAAGATTCTAAATTTCACTTTTTAGAACTCCAGAATTATAGAATTCAGTTGTAGTATTGGGCCAGCTTATTTGTGTTTACTACTGAAGATTCTAAATTTCACTTTTTAGAACTCCAGAATTATAGAATTCAGTTGTAGTATTGGGCCAGCTTATTTGTGTTTACTACTGAAGATTCTAAATTTCACTTTTTAGAACTCCAGAATTATAGGATTCAGTTGTAGTATTGGGCCAGCTTATTTGTGTTTCTTACTGAAGATTCTAAATTTCACTTTTTAGAACTCCAGAATTATAGAATTCAGTTGTAGTATTGAGCCAGCTTATTTGTGTTTACTACTGAAGATTCTAAATTTCACTTTTTAGAACTCCAGAATTATAGAATTCAGTTGTAGTATTGGGCCAGCTTATTTGTTTTTACTACTGAAGATTCTAAATTTCACTTTTTAGAACTCCAGAATTATAGAATTCAGTTGTAGTATTGGGCCAGCTTATTTGTGTTTACTACTGAAGATTCTAAATTTCACTTTTTAGAACTCCAGAATTTTAGGATTCAGTTGTAGTATTGGGCCAGCTTATTTGTGTTTCTTACTGAAGATTCTAAATTTCACTTTTTAGAACTCCAGAATTATAGGATTCAGTTGTAGTATTGGGCCAGCTTATTTGTGTTTACTACTGAAGATTCTAAATTTCACTTTTTAGAACTCCAGAATTATAGAATTCAGTTGTAGTATTGGGCCAGCTTATTTGTGTTTACTACTGAAGATTCTAAATTTCACTTTTTAGAACTCCAGAATTATAGGATTCAGTTGTAGTATTGGGCCAGCTTATTTGTGTTTACTACTGAAGATTCTAAATTTCACTTTTTAGAACTCCAGAATTATAGGATTCAGTTGTAGTATTGGGCCAGCTTATTTGTGTTTACTACTGAAGATTCTAAATTTCACTTTTTAGTACTCCAGAATTATAGAATTCAGTTGTAGTATTGGGCGAGCTTATTTGTGTTTACTACTGAAGATTCTAAATTTTACTTTTTAGAACTCCAGAATTATAGAATTCAGTTGTAGTATTGGGCCAGCTTATTTGTGTTTTTTACTGAAGATTCTAAATTTCACTTTTTAGAACTCCAGAATTATAGAATTCAGTTGTAGTATTGGGCCAGCTTATTTGTGTTTACTACTGAAGATTCTAAATTTCACTTTTTAGAACTCCAGAATTATAGAATTCAGTTGTAGTATTGAGGCAGTTTATTTGTGTTTACTACTGAAGATTCTAAATTTCACTTTTTAGAACTCCAGAATTATAGAATTCAGTTGTAGTATTGGGCCAGCTTATTTGTGTTTCTTACTGAAGATTCTAAATTTCACTTTTTAGAACTCCAGAATTATAGAATTCAGTTGTAGTATTGGGCCAGCTTATTTGTGTTTACTACTGAAGATTCTAAATTTCACTCTTTAGAACTCCAGAATTATAGAATTCAGTTGTAGTATTGGGCCAGCTTATTTGTGTTTCTTACTGAAGATTCTAAATTTCACTTTTTAGAACTCCAGAATTATAGAATTCAGTTGTAGTATTGAGCCAGTTTATTTGTGTTTACTACTGAAGATTCTAAATTTCATTTTTTGTCATCACCATTAATTTTTTGTTTATATAACTGATGATAATCCGAATCTATATTTGAAAATATGATAATATCACTTACTCATGAGAGATCTCGACTTAAGTAAACTTGCATAAATCTAATTTCAGAGTAGACCTAGTAATATATTTCGGCCATAAATTGAATATGACTGAAGAAATTAATACGCAATGTCTGAACTGCTAGTACAATTAAAATAGTTTTAAAGTTTAAGGTAATAACTACTTCATATCGTAGAAATTATCCTTAACTATTACTGTTTTCTAATTGGATTCGAGTAATTAGTAATACTACACATGGTGTTTGCTTCTTGATGTAGGGAAAAAAAAAATGGTTGGCAACAGTGTTGACGTGACGAAAGTTATTATAGCAGTGTTTACTTAGTGATGGCATGACCATAACCTCGAGGCTAACACAAAGTGTTCTCTAACACCAGTCTCAGGTTAATGTTTGTTTTCATGGTATTAGGACTTCAAGACTGAAGCTCTTGAACACTTTGTGACAGCTTACATTAAACCAAACATAGTAGTTAGGTATAGTTATTGGGTTAGTTCCACTGAGCTTAGTAATATCAGAATTATTAGTAATAATGTCCGTCATACCTGTTTCTGTATATTTCTGTAATAATGTCCTATAGTTTCTGTAGAGCTCGACCGGTTTCAAATCCGTCTGGTTCCCATCTTCAAGAGCAACTGACTGTATTTTATTTTTTCTTCTAACCTACCTAAACTTGTTATCTACATTGTGGAATCAGTGTTGTTACATTTTTCTCTTTTTATTTCTTATTTCATTATCTGTTTCCACTTCATTGTGTTTTCGTTTGAATGTTAGTAGATACACAAATGAATTACGAGGTATTAGTTTATGCACTACAGAAACTTTACGAGGTATGACGGACATTATTACTAATAATTCTAATAGTACTTAGGGTTTAAAAGTACAAACAAATCATATATATAAAAAAAGTTTAACTTTCTTAAGTATAAAATATATATAAATTTTACAGAGGAGTAATCTGCTCATATATAAAACATAGATAAGAAAAACATGATTATAGAACAAAATAAATACTTACAGAAATCTTTAATTAAAAAAAAAAAGATTTCCAAAGTCTCACTAGTGGGATACTAATCTTCAAAAAAACATAATAGATATACATTACAATAATATACCATTATTTTAACCATATATTATGGTAGCCATTATAATAACCATAAACCATATGCGTTGCAATTATTACACAACATGTAATAATGTTATGTAATTTATGTAAACAAGATAGATATAGGTCACAAATCAGTTACTGTTGATGACATGTACCAAAATATTGAAGTTTGTACGCCTTTCTTGCCCTTATATATATATATATATATATATATATATACTATGATAAATGAAAAACGGTCCGGCAGGACAAATAACAATTAAAATAAGCAGTGACACATAAACAGAAACACAACAAAGACTCACTTTTCAATATTTCGACCGTAATGGCGGTCGAAATATTGAAAAGTGAGTCTTTTAACGGAAGCCTCCGTTATTTCGCCAATGGGTATAGACGTTGCACAGTCCCTCCGTGATATATAAATATTGGCAGAAAACATGAGCCTCACTTTGCAGTCAACTCTTGTTCCCTTTTTATTTATGATTTTCTTGATGGTTGTGTGTTGGTTTTTTCTATTGTCTGCTACAGATCTTGATTTTATTTTACTTGATACTCTCATTTGTCTTCTAGGAAAAGTAGCCTTTGTCTTCATGTCAATGGGGTTAGAAGTTACACAGTCCCTCTTGATTAAAAGATGTTGACTATCGACTCCAACTTCTTCTCGTAGAGACCCCTTCGAGTTATTTATTTCGTTGAATTTATATTTCCTCTGCTCTTTATTCTGCCGATTGTTCATATTACTTATTGATGGATAGCTGGTAGAAGGTGAAAATTTTTTGAATTGCCGACCTGGTGGTGGTATTTGCGACATGTTTCAACCATTTGATCTTCAGATCTTCAGGCAAAGCTATGGTCCCAACGTTGGTCCTTATATACTGGTTTCTGTGAGTTGTCTGATGAAGAATATATCATTCGTTACGAAGGTGATCAATAGGAGATTAGTTTGCAGGTTCATATATACATATACATATATTGGTATATTTATACAACAGGGCTTCATTTACACAACTTCTATTAAAACTAATGTCTAATTCTAGTTTTACACCTTTTCTGATTAATTTTTCCAATTTTCTCATACATAACTTCCATAGGCTTGGAACTAAATACATAAGTTCAACAGAGTTTTTATTCTTGTAATCCGACATGTTTCCATCACCATCGACCGTTTTCAAGGATATTATATCCACAGAGTTTCATAACACATGTAAAAATATTAAAAAATCTAAATGTAAACAATAATTAAAAAAAACTACACCAAGTCAACATAGTATATAATCACAAAAACGGAGCTTATCGAAAGGTAGTGGCATGGTGAGGTTTCTCCAGGGTCTTGGTTTACTTGGTATACTCGTATATATATATATATATATTTTGTTAAAATGTACCGCAGCTTCGGTATTAACGACTTTCAAACTAAGCTGTTCCAGTCTCCTGACAGTCTTACGAATGCATGGTGGTAATTCCCAAATGAGTTGCCCAAAAGACATTGAGACACTTTTTTTTTTTTTTTAAACACTTTAATGAAGTTTACAAGACTTACTTATAAAAACTAGCTTTCGATTATAAGTAAGTCTTGTATGTTCATTAAAGTGTGTAAAAAAAAAAAAAGTGTCTCAATGTCCTTTGGGCAACTTATTTGGGAATTACCACCATGCATTCGTAAGACTGTCAGGAGACTGGAACAGCTTAGTTTGAAAGTCGTGAATGCCGAAGCTGCGGTACATTTCAACAAAATATGCCTCCAAGAAGATTTGCTGCCAACCTATACTATATATATATATAAATATATATATATACACTTTTTTTCGTTGGAAATACGATCCAAAACGGACAAATATAGTTCAATATAAACAAAGAAACATAGAGAAATCAGAAGAACACACTTACACTCTCTAATTTTTGGTTTGAACCGTCTTGAGGAGAGATAAGAGAGGGAAACCAAGCGCACTGGATCAGAGACGGTTGGAGACCCTCCAACCGTCTCTGATCCAGTGCGCTTGGTTTCCCTCTCTTATCTCTCCTGAAGACGGTTCAAACCGAAAATTAGAGACTGTAAGTGTGTTCTTCTGATTTCTCTATGTTTCTTTGTTTATATTGAACTATATATATATATATATATATATATATATATATATATATATATATATATCGCCTTTGGAGCGATTCACATCTTTTCCTGAAGACGAGGACATCGAAATATTGTAGTGAGTTCAGTGATTTTTTTCCTATGTGTTCTTTTTAAAAATTCTAGTTTATATATATATATATACATTTATATTCACGTATATATATAAAAAGATTTCACATAAACACGTGAAACAACAATCAATGATCAAACAAAGATCTTAGTCTTGTTTTCTCATTTCTTATTGTGGTTTGATCATTGATATATATATATATATATATATATAATATATATATATATATATAAATAGGTTTTATTATATTTTTCTTAGTCAAGGTTTCGTCCATCTTCAAAGAAATGTCAAAAAAACACTTTTCAGTCAATGTTTAGTCTATGTTTATAGACACCTTCACTGTTATAAGAATACTAATAATTAATTGAAATAACATGAAAAACTAAAATTTAGCTAAGTAACAAAAGAAAACAAAAGTTTAGAAATATTATTTTAATTAAAAGTTTCTTAAACAGGAGAAAAACAGATACAGAGTTGAAGGAAACAGATGTATTCATTTTGATATCATATCTAGGTTATTATTACGATATGTCGTAATGTCAGACTAAATACGTTTGTCCTGCTTCATCATATTTTTATTCTCCTGATGATACTTTATTTTGAGTTTTTGTATAATACACTAGCCTTAAAAAAAGCTTTGTTTATTCCATGCTTTTGGATTTTTGAATTAAATTCATAACGTTTTTTTGGTAAATATATATTTTGTTAGGAATATATTTAGCACTCCTCCTCTTTCACAATAAAACAAAAGAACTGGACTCGACTTTTGATATATTTATTATTAAGACAATGAAACGTTCAGATTATGAGCGTTTGGGACTTCGTACCCAAAGCTTTGTTAAAGCATGGCGAAGTTTGTTTCACATATAAACCTGACCATGATTGGTTGAAAGAAAACTGTGCTTATAATAAAACTGTGGAGGAGGGAGGGGGTTGGCACGTGCCAGGGGGAGGGGCTTTTTTAAAAAGGGTGAACATAGAAAATAGAAAAAATTGATATAATAAAAAGCAAACAAAAAATCTGAAAATTGATACTAAAAACAGTTTCTAATGTCGTAATCATTTTTATGTTTAATTGTTTAAAAAGGCTGCAAAGTAATGTATGAGATAGTACAATATCATAACTCAGTTACAAAAAAAGGGACATAATTCTGGTGTTCTGGCTGAATACACTAGTTTGAGGTTATAGTATTTATCAGACCTTTGTGAATCTTTGTTATATTTGAGATTTGTAAGACTTGGTGATGAATTAGTCGTATGTTTGTTACATTTCTATATTCCTCCTATGTTTGTGGTTGACTCAAATACACACAATAGAAATACAAATGCAAAGTACCAAAATACAATAATCTGAAAATGAAAAAAAAAACAAAGTCATAATTTTTCGTAAGAAAGACTAGTCTTTTTGTGTGTGTGTGTGCCTCTACAGGTCGGAGTAGGTTTTTTTTTTTTTTTGGAAGCAACAAGTGGCCATGAAAGCGCTTAATACGCGGTTAGGTGAGGGACAAGATGTAATTGAGGCAAGGGTAGCTAGCGATGCTTAGTCTTTGTGCGATTTACGATCTAACTCACTTCTACGATGCCACTTCTAATTGCTTTTTATTATAGGGTACAGGGGGGGTTCCACTCGGAAAGCTACTCAGCTTTATGTAAATCAGTCTCACTTGGGCTACTCCCTTCCTCCTTATGCATATTCATTGAAAATTAATCCACTCCATTGTATTTATATATATGTTTGCGTATATTCCTTTTTATTCCACCAGCCAATCTACCAACTCTTCATTTCTTATATATAAATATATATATATATACTTGAAATAAACATATACATAGACATACATAGTGACACATAGACTGAAAAATAACAAAAGACTCACTTTTCAATATTTCGACCGTAATGGCGGTCGGAATTGAAAAGCGCGTCTTTGTTATGTTTCAGTCTATGTGTCACTATTTATTTCAAGTGTTATATGTCCTGTCAGACCGTTTTTCGTTTATCATGGTATATATATATATATATACTGGACTACTTCTGGCCCTTTGTCCACGAGTAGGACATTAATTATGTCAATTATTTATGACATAATTAAATAAAACACCATTCAACTTATATACGCAATCAAATATATTTAAAATAAACATAATTTGTAATATTCTTTCATACACATGTTTTAATATATTTATGCTTTCCCATCATTATATATATATATATACACATATATTATATATAATATATATATATATATATCAATGATCAAACCACAATAAGAAAAGATCTTTCAACCGTAACAAGCGGTCTTCGTCAGAGTCAAAAACCCAACTGACGAAGACCGCTTGTTACGGTTGAAAGATCTTAGTCTTGTTTTCCCATTTCTTATTGTGGTTTCTTCATTGATTGTTGTTTCACGTGTTTATGTGAAATCTTTATATTTATATATATATATATATATATATATATATATAATCTCCAAAAATTGTTCTTGACCTCTTCTATTCTATTCTATATTTTGTTATTGAGGGCTAGGTCAAATAAAAGAAAATAAACTAGGAAGGAGGAGGAAAATAAACTAAGCTAGGAAGGAGTTTATTTTCTTTGAAAGCAAGTAAATAAATATATATATGTATTACCAAGAATAGCCATTAAAGTACAGTATAGCAACAGGGAAAATATATTTTTTAAAGTGCAGGAACTTATTAGAAATAGAAGTTCTTTAGAATTATACTTTGTTGGTGGCCCAGATGGGATAATGATAAGTATATCATATCGTTTAAGCATATAATATTCTGTCACAAAGTTTTTTTATAACCAAATCCAAAACTTATAGACTTTAAGCTTCTTGGAAAATTTAAAAACAGTACGCGTGTGTTCATTGTAATTGTATATATATTTCAAACATGGACAAGACCCATAAATTGTCCAAATGATGTATGGTGCTCACTGGCATTGGTCACCCATCCAAGTACCAAAGCCTTTCAGGTTTACTGAATATGATAATTTAATTGTAACTAATGTAGTCGATATGATCACAGTCGTTATCATGAGAACAATCAATGAGTTGTGTAACTGTATCATATAGAAGGAGTATGTTGCTATTTTGAAGGAATATTAATTTGTTCATTGTTAATATACGAGGACAGGGCATAGCGTATTGGTTTACGTGCTCGTCTTTGGAGTGGTATATTAGAGGTTCGATACCCATTCTGACCGACGATTTATTTATCCGGGAGATGAATAAATCTGAGCACACAGTGCCTCAGAGAGAACAACAACACTATACTAACCTGGATCTACCTTCACAGGTAGATCCAGGGTTCAATACCAGCTTTGGCCCTCGATTTATTAAAGCGGGAGATGATTAAATCTGAACACGACAATAAGTCTACTTTGACTCTCCATGTACCTAAACCTTTTGGTCATAGAGTAAAAAGAATCTGGCCAACAAGACTAATCTAAAGCCCACTCAGCCACTTCGAATTCGCAAGAGCCCGAAATGCCTGGAGGTGACCTCGCCGAGGTGGGCTCACACGAAAACCACGTCACGCATTAAAACAAAAATCACGCCTCGGCAATAATAAAATAGGTTAGCATGACCTTATTTCATGTTAAGTTGTGGTACTCATGAACTTAAGACAAAGTCTTGAGGTACATATATTTCCTCTGGGAGAGAACCTGTTTTAATTTTTAGCTTGCCCAAGCATTTTAGGCTATGTCATTCGAATCAAGACAGGCCGACGCTAAAAACATGTAGTCCTTTAGTCACCCTCGGTCGACAAACAACCAACGATGTCCAAGGAGGACCTGGCAGATCAATGTTCTTCAATGTGCTATAGTGAACTAAGAGACGCTTTGGAGACGATACCGGCTGGTTCGCCCCCTCCCCCACCCAAACCACCCCGCTGTACACAAGCAGACACCGCTTCTCCGCATGAGGGCTCCTTCATGCCTAATAATCGACTTTACAATACTCTTCTCCCCTTTATTCTTTCTTTTTTTTTTTCTTTCTTTCTTTCCAATGTTTAAGCTAGAATTATTGATTGGCAAAGAGAAAGAGAGAGAAAGAGAGAATGAGTTCGAATTAATCTATTGGAATGATTGCGGGAAGGGTGGGTGGTGGGGCTTTTTTGAGGGGTGTAGGATGGTGGTCGGGGGTGGGATCGGCAATTATCCCATGTAATTGAACAAGAAGCCTCCCTTGCCTCCTTCTCCCAGCCAGGCTCACCTCTCTCTCTCTCTCTCTCTCTCTCTGACATTGATTTTCAAGCTTCCACGGCAACAAGCGTTTACCACTTGAGGCATAAATCTCGCACATTTCACTCCAAACCTTGCTATTACGAGTTATAACGACTCACTTCTCTACTCTTAACCCTTTACTTGGCATCCCTTGTCATTCAAGAGTTGAAATGAATTGTCAACCAGTTCATTTCAAAACTAGACAAGTTCCAGTAAAAAGTTATAACATTTTGAATCATTGTATTGATAAAGGATTACATAATAGAAAGGTATACTATTTATACAAACATATTACGGTAATAATGCTTGATCAGACAGTCAGTCCTCAATGACGAGAAAGAAAGTTAGGAAATTGGAGAAATTATCTAGGAAACGATAAGCCAAATTTGGATATATATATATATATATTCTATGTTTTGTTATTGAGAGATAGTTCAAATAAAAGAAAATAAACTCCTTCCTAGGCCGACGTTTCGATGTATTTGTACATACTCACAATATTTGTACTCAATAACAAAACAGAATAGAATAGAAGAGGTCAAGAACAATTTTCGGAGATTATATATATATATATATTAGTGTATTTGGGGAGCAGGCCTTCATCTATACAAGTTTTATTAAAACTTATGCCTATTTCTAATTTCACACCTTTTCGAGTTAATTTTTCCCATCTTCTGACCTCTGGCTTCCAAGAGTTCGGGACTAGATATATTAATTCTCCCAAATTTTTATTTTTATAAACCAACATGTTTCTGTCTACATCGACCATTTTCAAGGTTATTTTTATATACAAAATATAAAAATATTCGCTTCTTTTGCGAAAGTAGCTGTATATAAAAATAACTTAATAATATAAGTTTATCCGGACTCGGTCAGTTCTTCAGGTTCAAATTAAACTCTCATTGCTAATGTTTCGGTTTTTATTTAAAACCTTTTTCATACGACTATAAAACAGAGGAATTATAAGAAATAATACAATGATTCAAAAATCAGACAAACATAACTAAAAAGCGTAAAATGTTACAAATGAGAAAATACAGGAAATTTTGACTATAGATTAATGAGGAAACATTACATAAGTATAAAATAGTATTGAAGTAGTATGTATTTGGCTGTGTTAAACATTGTTGATCGATGCAAAATTGATTTTTAGTGATCTAACCCCTTGTCAGTTTGTGAAATTTTATTGCTTTGCTTGTTTTTAGTTCAGTGTTACATGTTCATTCAAACTAAACAGTTTTTGTAGGGTAAAAGTTTATGAAATGGTCTCCACATATAAAAATTTTAATGGTATAAACAACGCGTTTCAAACACGTTGTGTTCTTAATGCCTGAAGAAGAACACTACGTGTTTGAAACGCGTTGTTTATACCATTAAAATGTTTATATGTGGAGACCATTTCATTAACTTTTTATCCTACAATGAGTAAATACCAAATAATAAGTGATTGCACTACTAAGAATTAAACAGTTTTTTGCTGAATTCATAGAGTGTTTACTTTGTAGAAAAAATTCTAATGTAATACTTAATTTTTCTGTTTCAAAATGTTATACTTCTTTATACTTACTAACTAACCTATTGTCAAAGTTTCTATGTGTTTTTGCTTATTTGTATCATTTGGCGCTTTTTATATATGTTTGATTTCTAAATGACTGTGTTATTTTGTTATATTTCCACTGCTTTATAGGACTATCAAAAAAGTTTAAAATAAAAACTGAACGTGGCAATGAAAGCTTAATATGAATCTGAAGAGCTGACCGAGCCTCATAATCTTTTATTTTGTTTCTACTTCACGATTTCTTCTTTACTGTACTCGGAAATTAAAAAGCAAAGAATTCTCATATA
Source organism: Hermatobates lingyangjiaoensis (assembly GCA_026182355.1). Classification (NCBI taxonomy): domain Eukaryota; kingdom Metazoa; phylum Arthropoda; class Insecta; order Hemiptera; family Hermatobatidae; genus Hermatobates; species Hermatobates lingyangjiaoensis. Next base: position 20,506 of record JAPFBL010000599.1, read on the forward strand.
CATTGAATAAAAGCTTATGAAAAAACAAGTTTCAGCTAAATATGCTCCAATTTTCAACAATGTGTGTATACAGGAAGGACTGCTACCAAAATTTACAATATGTATATATATATATATATATATATATATATATATATATATATATATAATTAAAGTTACAGCTAGAGAATACAAGAAAAAGGACGAACACTCACGAATCTCGATTATTTCGGCGTCTTGCCGTCTTCAGGAGAGTAGAAAGAAAGAAAATAAAATAAAAGGAGAAAGAATGAAGGAACGGAGACGTAAATGCGTCCACTGGCCGATGTAAACTCCAGTTTAATATATATATATATATATATATATATAACAAATTCAATAATATATCAACCGTTGGATAGAATAGGTGTATAATGTAATCGGGATTCGGTCAATTTTCCAGGATCAAAATCAAACTCTCAATGCCGACGTTTCGGTTTTATTTAAAACCTTTTTCATAGGCCTACAAACAAAGGATGATAAGAAATCATATACTCGTATAAACATCAACATATAACTAACATCAAAATGGAATATTACAGTTGTGAAAAAACAAAAATATATATACAAGTAGAAGTAATAGAAAAGCAATAAACATTTTTATGAACTTACAGAAGTCAGAATTTTTGAATTAGAAAAATGATGAAATTTACATTATATAAAATGAAGTAACAATAGATAGTTAGTGAACTAACATCTTAACTGGTCAAAAACTTGGACCAGACTAACTGATTACAATTACATGTAAACCGAAACACTGTTCACTCAAAGAACACAAAAAGGAACTAAGGAAATTAAATTTCACTAAAATCAACTTAACACTCCTGAATAAATAGTGTTCAAATTGGTAATGTCACTTCTATGATTAACTGAACTTAGATCTTTTTTAATATATAGCATTTCGAGGGTCTTTCTTCTTTGCTCATCTTGTTCTTTATCTACTATAATTGTATCTTCAAAATCGAACATGTGACCTTCGTTTAAGGCATGGAATGCTAAAGCAGTTGCGTTACTTTTATTAGTTCTTATTGAATAAGAATGTTGATAAAGTCTTTCTTTTAAAAAACGACTTGTTTCTCCGTAATAACGCTTGTCGCAGTCTTTACATTTGATCGCATAAATGAGGTTACTTTGTAACTCCTTTGGTATTTTTTGTTTCAAATTTGAATCAGTTAGTCTGGTCCAAGTTTTTGACCAGTTAAGATGTTAGTTCACTAACTATCTATTGTTACTTCATTTTATATAATGTAAATTTCATCATTTTTCTAATTCAAAAATTCTGACTTCTGTAAGTTCATAAAAATGTTTATTGCTTTTCTATTACTTCTATTTGTATATATATTTTTGTTTTTTCACAACTGTAATATTCCATTTTGATGTTAGTTATAAGTTGATGTTTATATATGATTTCTTATCATCCTTTGTTTGTAGGCCTATGAAAAAGGTTTTAAATAAAACCGAAACGTCGGCATTGAGAGTTTGATTTTGATCCTGGAAAATTGACCGAATCCCGATTACATTATACACCTATATATATATGAATAATAATCAAAATAATACTTGATATAATAGATGGATTAATTTACCACAATGAAAACAATTTTTGAAACAATGCTCTTAGAAACAAGAGCATTGTTTCAAAAATTGTTTTCATTGTGGTAAATTAATCCTATATATATATATTTATATATATATAAAATTATACTAAACTAAAGTTTATCGGGACTCGATCAGTTTTTCAGGTTCAACTTAAGACTCTCAATGTCAACGTTTCGGTTTTTATTTAAAACCTTTTTCATATTCAGAAGTATACATTTTCAAACAGAGAAACTAAGTATTACATTAAAAATTATTTTGCATGGAAAAATAGTCTCTGAATTTCAACAACAACTGTCTAGTTTTAATGAACACGTGACAAAGAGAACTAAAAGAATAGGATTGATATGAATTTTATGCCTGTTGTTTATTGGATACTCGTATGTATCCATCGATGAAGACGGAACTTGTGAAACGTAATATTATGAAAATTAAAACCTTTTATCACTATGCAAATGATTGTGTATATATAACATATAAAAATTAATAATCAACAATAACTCTTGATATAATATATGAATTAAACACCGCAATAAACAATTATATATTAATTAAAATGCTCTAAGGCCTTTCGTTACAACATCATCAGAGAGCTAAATGAAACAAACAAAAAAATATAATAACAAGTTAACCAGGTTGATTGAAGTCTTCAGGATTGCTTCCATTCCTGTCTGAATGTAATTAAATTAATTTAATTATACTTCTTAACCCATAAGAAGGCAATAAATTAACTAACACAAGGACAAGATATTGAAAAAAATATGAAGTTGGAGAAAAATACAATAAAATGTTATACACTTTGTAAAAAGAATTGAAAAGTTAAATAGCAAAGGAAATATATTTCATTCTATGAAAGCAAATAAGAGGAAAATAAAATTTAAATATTTAATTCGACCTTTATATTCAGCAAACCGTAGTAGATGTGAATATATTAATATTCCATTTCATATTATTAACGAGACCATTAAATTGAGATTAATAAATCAGTTAAAACATACCGTTTTTTATCTCTTACACTCAATCAGTGCTAAAGCAGTGATAATGAAAATATAAAATTTTCTAAATTTTGGGAGACAGAGTTGAGTTTTTGACCAGCAAACTTGATTAAACTGATACAGAAAGAACATTTGAAAAATAATAAATAATGATATTTTTTTTCCCTCATAAATAGTACCCCTACTTGGAGGGAGAGTATTGTAATATTTTCACATGCTCCATATATAAAAAGATTTGACATAAACACGTGAAACAACAATCAATGATCAAACCACAATATGAATTGAGAAAACAAGACTAAGATCTTTCAACCGTAACAAGCAGTCTTTGTCAGAGTCAAAAACCCAACTGAGACACTAGATGTAGCAAACATCTGGTGAGATGTTGAGATCAGTGGAAGGAAAGATTGGTATTTTAAAAGGGTGAAAGTGCAGGAAAAAACAAATGTTAAGAGAGAGATGTTTGGGTTTTTCAAAAAACCAGTCAGTTGTGTTTTTGACTCTGACGAAGACCCCTTGTAACAGTTGAAAGATCTTAGACTTGTTTTCCCATTTCATATTGTTGTTTGATCATTGATTGTTATTTCATGTGTTTATGTGAAATCTTTATAATATATATATATATATATATATATATATATATATATTATATATATATATATGGACTAATTTACCAGAATGAAACAATTTTGAAAACAATGTTCTAAGGCCTTTTGTCAACACATCGTCAGAGAGCAAGTGAACTAAAAAATAATAAATACTTGTTAACCTGGCTGATTGAAGTTTCCAGAATTTTTGGTGACCCTGAATCTATTTAATGATGAAGAAGCCTTCATCTGTTTAATTATTCTGTATTATATGTGTATCGTTACACTATGAAGTAATGATAATATAAAGAACACTACTGTGTTTACAACTAAGTACTTAACAAATCGGCTGCTGTTTATAATTAAGTAAATGAAGGTTGTTTAGCATGTTGTTGTTGTTGTTAACAATGTGTTGTTTTTGCGAGTACGCAGATTACAGTTTGGCAAGGTGATTTCTTTTCTGATTATTATGTTGGAACTTATGAAGGCGTGAATAAGAAAAGGTTTGGCCCCCTCTCTCCTCCCACTCCCCCAATAGCTAATCGATTTGGTGGCTGGCGATGGGTGGGAGGAGGAGGAGGTGGAGGTGTGGTAGGAGCTTGCCTTGTTTGGTCGAAGGGGGTTAGAAGAGTGGTGTTGTTTCAGCTATTTATTCACCCAGAGAGAGAGAAAGAGAGGAGATAAAGTCTATCGGCGCTGTAGCGCCTAGGGCCAACTGTTATTTACTTTCAAATCGTGATGCCCTCCTATCCGAACAACCATCAGAAAGTTGAAACCCCTCCCCTACGCTTTGCTGCTTACCTTTTTATCAAAGTCGACATCTTCAAATCAACCCTCATTGCAAACACATCCTCTTCAATTCAAAACGACCGCTATTCTTAAAAAAAAAAAAAAAAAAACATCTTTCCATTATTTATAAAAACCTATCCACTCTAACCACAAATTAAAAAAAAAAAAACTTAATTCTCAAAAAAGACATTGGTAAAACCATTTTTTTTTTTCTTTTCAATTATTCAATCGCCTTAAGGCACTGTTAAGAATATCATCACCAGTTTGAAATACTGGAATCTATAATTTAATAATTTATGTGAAATGGATATACAATGTTCCTTTCTATCTTAACTGCTAAGTTGTTTGAGTAAAACTTGTGCCTGTTTTTCTAGATTGTAAGTTCAACTTTAACCAATTGACCCTTTGCGATCTTTTCATTTCCTGATAAGAAAGGAAAAACTATTGGGAAATAGGACATCACTCTCACCACTTGACCATACAATTATAATAAACATAATAGGAGGTGAATAAGCTTATACCAGAAAGCTAAACCTCTGAATATTGAGTCTCCCCTAATGATTCTGCATTTGTAGTCCTAAACTACCACAGAATGAACATTTTACATTGCGAGTCTTAAATTTTGCCTAACACAAGTATATTTAGAGTAGGGTTCTTTAACAAGTTCCGAATTCTTTTACCGAGTTTCTTTAACACAATACAGGTTTGGGACTTACGAGTTAACGTCCTCTCTTAGGGAGGCCTTAGAACATTTTGCACCTCCCGTTGGAGTAAAGTGGGTATCAAATCCAACATCTACCTGTCTCTTGAGGCAGGTACATAAGACACTGAGCTAACCTAACCACCTCTAACTACCTTTAAACCTCTGAATATTGAATCTCCTCTAATGATTCTACATTTGGAGTCCTAAACTTTATCAAGTATATTTAGTATAGAGATCTTAAACAAGTACCTTGTTTAACAAAGTTATACCTTAAACAAAGATCATACAAAAGCTTTAACATCTCCGAGGGACTATGTGCTCAGATTTTTTTTTGATTGATAACATTTTGAGAAATCAAAGGAATATTTTCCTCTTGATGACAACGAGTGCCAAAATACGAGTATAGAATAAAGTCCATAATGTTTCTCTCTATTTTATCACATATAAGTACAGAACACGCTCAAAATATTTGAACATTTTGTGTAAGTACAATGACCAATATGAATATAATTTATTTTCTTTCATATATTTGGATATCTATATATATTTATATATATATATATATATATATATATAACAATATTTTATAATAAACACGTGAAATAACACTCAATGATCAATCCACAATATGGAATGGGAAAACAAGACTAAGAATTTGTATTTCTGACTCTGACGAAGACCGCTTGTTTCGGTTGAAAGATCTGTCTTTTTTTCCCATTCCATATTGTGGTTTCATCACATTCAAATATATATACGAGTATATATATATATATAATGTTTGATCACAATATATATATATATATATATATAATATATATATATATATATATATATATACGTTTCACGATGAATCACAAACACAGAAATAAGGAACAAACAATTTTCGGTTGAACCGTCATCAGGAGAGTTGAGATAGGGACACCAAGGGCACTTGTGAAGCGACGGTTGGAGGGTCTCCAAGTGCGCTTGGTGTCCCTTTCTCAGTCTCCTGATGACGGTTCAACCGAAAATTAGAGACAGTAAGTGTGTTTGTTCCTTAGTTCTGTGTTTGTGATTCATCGCGAAACTTTTTTTGTCCTTTTGGATCGTTTTCAATATGTTTACAATATGTATTTATATACAAAGATTTTACATAAACATGCAAAATAGCAATCAATGATCAAACCACAATTTGAAATGGGAAAACAAGACTAAAATCTTTCAGCCGTAACAAGCGGTCTTTGTCAGAGTCAAAAACCCAACTGGGATTCAAAAATCTTAATCTTGCTTTCCCATTTCTTATTGTGGTTTGATATATATATATATATATATATATATATATATATATATTAGTATAAGTGGGCAGCAAATCTTCTTGAAGACAAAAATCATCACCGAATGATAGTAAGAAAAATCGAGGCCATCAGCAAAAAGGTCGTCAATGCAGAAGCTGCTGCATACTTTAATTCCATATATATATATATATATATATATATATATATATATAACAAAGTCATTATACACCATATATATATATATATATATATATATATATATATATATTTCTCCTGAAGACGGATTAACCAAAATTTGAGTCTGTAAGTGTGTTTCCCTACTTTGTGTGTTGCTCTTTGTTAATCTCGAACTCGTATATATATCTATAGATAGATAGATAGATAGTTTGATATATATATATATATATATATATATGTATATATATATATATACATATATATACAAAAATAAAATTATCGGGACTCGGTCAGTTCTTCTGGTTCTAATGAAACTCTCTTTGCCAACGTTTAGGTTTTTATTTAAAACCATTTATAGACTATAGACCTACAAAATAATCATTCAAAATTTAAACATACATAAAATGCGCAAAAAGTTACATATAAGATAATACAATAAAAATTGTGACAATAGGTTATTGAGAAAACTTAGAGAAGTATACATTTTTCAAATAGAGAAACTAAGTAATACATTAGAGATTATTTTTAGTTTACAGAAACTATAGTGATGGAGAGTTTTTTGATGGAGTAATTTATGAAGAGGGTGTTTTTGTTTCATCGACCAGGAGGAAAGGAGAGGATGAAGGAGTGAGAGGGGTGCAGCAGGTTGACAGTGGAAGCCAATTAGCGGGAGAAGAGCAGCTTGATTAGAGGGGTGGGGTCTTTGAAGCGGTGCTTGATAATCAGACTTGATAGACTGACAGGAAGCTGATGACAGGGATGTCAACCTGGTGGGGCAATTAGTCTGGCGGGGGGGTGTGTGAGAGACACATGCTGCGAGAGGGTGTAGCAACCTGTGCATGGAGCTCTGTGTGACTGTGACTGAGAATTGTGTTCTAGATAAAAAGTGGCCTGGTAGAAGCATGTATAGAAGACTGCACATAGAGAGTTACTTCGTTACTGTGTGCGAAGTAACTGAGAATTGTGTTCTAGATAAAATGTAGCCTTATAGAAGCATGTATAGAAGACTGCACATAGAGAGTTCCTTCGTTACTGTGACTGAGAATTGTGTTCTAGATAAAATGTAGCCTTATAGAAGCATGTATAGAAGACTGCACATAGAGAGTTACTTCGTTACTGTGACTGAGAATTGTGTTCTAGATAAAATGTAGCCTTATAGAAGCATGTATAGAAGACTGCACATAGAGAGTTACTTCGTTACTGTGACTGAGAATTGTGTTCTAGATAAAATGTAGCCTTATAGAAGCATGTATAGAAGACTGCACATAGAGAGTTACTTCGTTACTGTGACTGAGAATTGTGTTCTAGATAAAATGTAGCCTTATAGAAGCATGTATAGAAGACTGCACATAGAGAGTTACTTCGTTACTGTGACTGAGAATTGTGTTCTAGATAAAATGTAGCCTTATAGAAGCATGTATAGAAGATTGTACATAGAGAGGGACCTCTATAACTGTGATAGAAAATTGTGTACTAGATAAAAGTCGCCTTATAGAAGCATGTATAGAAGACTGTACATAGAGGGGCCTCGGTAATTGTGACTGAGAATTGTGTTCTAGATAAAAAGTAGCCTTGTAGAAGCATGTATAGAAGACTGCACATAGAGAGTTACTTCGTTACTGTGACTGAGAATTGTGTTCTAGATAAAATGTAGCCTTATAGAAGCATGTATAGAAGATTGTACATAGAGAGGGACCTCTATAACTGTGACTGAGAATTATGTTCTAGATAAAATGTAGCCTTATAGAAGCATGTATAGAAGATTGTACATAGAGGGGCCTCGGTAATTGTGACTGAGAATTGTGTTCTAGATAAAAAGTAGCCTTGTAGAAGCATGTATAGAAGACTGCACATAGAGAGTTACTTCGTTACTGTGACTGAGAATTGTGTTCTAGATAAAATGTAGCCTTATAGAAGCATGTATAGAAGACTGTACATAGAGAGGGATCTTTATAACTGTGACTGAGAATTGTGTTCTAGATAAAATGTAGCCTTATAAAAGCATCTGTAGAAGAGTGCACGTAGAGTGTACTCGTGTGTAACTGTGTAATAATAATTGTGTTCTAGGGAAAAAATGGTTTCATTAAAACATATGTAATAGACTGGACCTTAAGGTTGCTTGTGCATTCGTGCTAAAAATTGTATTTCAAACTAAAATTTGGTTTTCTTAAGCCGTATAAAAAACTGAGCATTTACAACAAAACTAAACATGAGTTTCCTTGATTCTATGTAGATCAAAACATCGGATCCCTTGTGAATATCAAAAATAAATCACTGGGAGAATTGGTTTATATGTAGAAAAATGGAAGACTCATATAAGACAAATAGAGAAGGTATGTAGGAGGCATACAACATTGGAAATAAGCAAGCCATTTAACGAAATGTGTCTAAAAGAATCTCCCAAATACTACTAATATATATATATATCACAGTAAAATATAAATATATCGCAGAAAAATCACAATAAATAAACAATTTTTTTTTAATTTTATTTTATATTTATTCCAGCATGTTCCACTGTGTATTACATGCGTAAACATCAAATTGTACGCAATACTTCTTTCATTAACACTACGAAATACTTATTTTAACTTATTTTACATTCATGCATAATTCAACATTATAACATTTTTTTCTTAAATGTCTATACTATACAAACATTTTACAAATTCTTTATAATAACATTTTTTAATTAATGAGGAAGGCCTAACGGGCCACTCCTCTCCAGAAACCAAAACCTTACGTTTGAGAGCCAGTGATAAACAAGTGATGCAATCAATAAAGTTTAAACCACAATGGAAAAAGGAAAACAATAGAAATAAATACTCTGATGACATACATTAAATAGCCTCAGAGCATTTATTTCTATTGTTTTCCTTTTTCTATTGTGGTTTAAACTTTATATATATATATATATATATATATATACTTTTTCGTTGGAAATACGATCCAAAACGGACAAATATAGTTCAATATAGAGTTTGATTATTGAAGCTAGGAAATTGACCGAATCCGGGATTCTTTCGCGATACAAAAGAGTGATTTTGTTATCATTCTGTCAAATGATACAAAGTGACCGATATATGTATATAGTTTTTAAGTAAAGTTTTAATTTTAATAAATTAATTTATAAAATGAATAGTTAGTAGAGTGTGTTAGATAGAATTGCCAGGTCTAATGGGCGGTTCGAGTGTTTTATGTTCGGTTCTTATTACTTGATATTAATTGCCTGAGTGTGTGCGCATACTTTTAAATATAGTTTAGTATGCTGGGCAGGTGTGATTTAACAGGGGATCATGCATGCTTTTAGCACTCGACCATGAAGACATGAATATTGACCATAACCATAGATCGTTTCATACTTTCATATTGAAGATGAAATTAAAATCCTTAATTTCAAAAACTGTTTCTCAAAAAACCTGTATAATTTAAAAAAAAAATATATCCTATAGTTTAGAAGGGCATATATTCTTCTCACTGACTTCACTTATAGAAACACCAAATTCTCCGTTCACAATTTTTATGGTAGTCTGTTCTAGTCTTCTAACTCATATGTTGGTTTTTTTCTTTAAATATTTGTTTGCATATAAATATTTACACTCCAGTTTGCGAGAGAAGAGATAGGGACTCCAAGCTTACTTGGTTGAAGATCAACAGTGCTGTACACGCTTCATCATCGAATGATTATTACACATGTTTATTCGAAACATGTCGACTAATTTGAATCAGGTTTTATTTGGAAATACTTTTAACATTAACTTTTATTAACCAATACAATAAAAATAGGCAAAAAATGTTTTTATTAAAGAAAGAGATACACAATACATCATTTGAATAAAAACTTCTTGCAAAATTCTTCGATAACAAAGCCATAAAACTACTCTCTATCTGCCATGAGATCTTTAAGTAAATATCTTTCAATTGAAATTAGGGATAAATTAGACAATCGCTCTTCACTTTGGGAGCTTCGTAAATAACTTTTAATTCTTTTGAGGGCAGAAAACGATCTCTCAACACTTGCTGTTGTTATGGGAATAGAATAGTCATAACCAAATTCATGGGTTTATAAATTTCCGGAAGACCTGTGTGCAAATCACTTTCCAGTATGTATTTGAGGAGCTCAGCAAGCCTGAGTTGCAGTGTATGCAAACTTTGTTCTTGTTTCTCTTGGCAATTAAGACAATTTTCATTAACCAGAAATGATAAGAGTAAACCCCTGCATTGGGAAGCTTAGCGCAATCATAGAAAATGGTTCCTTAGCGTGTAGTGGAATAAAAACAAAAGGGGTTCCTTTAAATATTTCGAGTCTCGAACATTTTGGTTTCTTTAAAGATGAATTCTATGCATGCAATGCATGTGTTGCATTCCCTGAGAAATCGCCACTGATATATATATATATATGTTCCATGAAACTGAAACTTTGGTACATATACTTTTTTCCTGATTATTATTTTTATGTGAATTGACAAATCCGTGGAATATATATATATATATATGTTCCATGAGACTGAAACTTTGGTACATATATTTTTTTCCTGATTATTATTTTTATGTGAATTGACAAATGCGTGGAATTGACAAGTAAATATTTCTATGACTTATTAAACTTAGTACCTGACAAGTAGACAAACAGATAGCAAAATTTAGAAAATTAGGAAAATTCATAAAAATAGGTTAATAATGTAATATCATTATTGTTTGCGGATAAATTTAACTGAGTTCAATATTTTAGGAAATTTATAAATGTATAAAAATTTGATCAATTTTTTATCAATGTATACAAAGTTGAAATGTCAATGTTATCCTGTTACACTATTTTCAATAACTATTGTCAAAAATAGTATATCTCATTCAGTACTTGAGAACACTTATAAGAGAATTAGAAAAAGTTTTTTGCGAAATATTTGTGTATAGAAATAGGCAAATAATTGAATATCTTTTATGTCTGCGGATAATTTTAACTGAATTCAAGATCTTAGGAAATTTAGTAATATATATATATATATACAAAACAGTAATGAATTGTCGACCGTGGAACAGATATATAACATAAAAAGGATAAATCGGGATGTGGTCATTTTCTTCCATTTCCAGTCAAACTCTCATTGCCAACGTTTCGATTTTATTCAAAATCTTTTTGAAAGGCTGTTTTCACCGGACCAACCCTTCAGCACCACATCCTTGGGCCTATCAAAAAGATTTTGAATAAAATCGAAACGTCGTTAATGAGAGTTTGATTGGAAATGGAAGAAACTGACCGCATCCCGATTTATCCTTTTTATGTTATATATATATATATATATATATATGCAGAAAATCAGAATAAATAAACGCGTGATGCAGTCAATGAAACTTATACCACAATGGAAAAAAGAAAAACAATAAAAATAAATGCTCTGAGGCATTTATTTGTTATGTTTTTGTCTATGTGCCACAGTTTATTTTAAGTATATATATATATATATATATATATTAAAGTTATGATAAGAAAACAAAAAAGAGACTAAAACTTACTATTATCGATCATTTCGACTATTACGTCATCCTCAGCAAAAGTAGGAAAAGGAGAAGGAACACAGGAGCGGAGACGTGGAATGTTTATGTATATATATACAGTTATATCATCATGTTACACTATTCAATCATCATTATATTATAGAATTCTCTATAACTATCGTTAGGAATATTATATTTATTCTGCTATTGTTTTTAAAATTTAAATGCTTTCAATATTAGACAATATTTACCAAGTTATATTAGAATGCTTTAGTATTTACGTCTTAATTGTGATGGTTTGTTAGTATTGTGGCACAGTAGACTGTGGCTCAGTAGAGCCTGCTGGTACTGTGCCTAAAGCCACTGGACTGGCGAGTGCTATGAAGCTGTTTGGCTCGGTCTGAGGACAGTTTCCGCTTAGAGGTTAGTTATGACTGGTATTTAATTTGTACTACTGAAATGATAGTTGTGTTTAACTAGCAGTGGCAAGGTAGTGGTTAAAGGCTTGAAGAAGGTGCTGCTGAAACGCTTATGTCCAATAAACAATAGACTATGGTAATGACGTATGTTGAGGATCTGAGAGGGAGAGACAAGAGTGGTTAATTAGGGCTAAGAGCTGATATCAAGAGAGTATAAGGGTGCCTTGCTCACTAATGAGGGGTAGTTTTTGTTTTAATTCCCGCCCCCTAATCAAGGACGCATCAAGTCCACTGTCGCTTCCTTTCGAAAAAAAAAAAAACCCCTTTAATACATGTAATCGAAGTCTGGATACAGACTGTGTTGAGCCACCACCAGCCCCCCCACTCCATCAACCAAGCAAGACCTCTCATTGGTCCACCAAGCCGCCATTACTCCCACCCCTTCAAGCCTCACCGCTACCCCCATCTATTCCACCAAACCTTATTTCAATATTAATAATCCAAATTGTTAAAACACCCTTCCAAAACCCTCTTCTCAATAATTCTCCACATCACCTGTCTAACCGAAAATACTACAATTACAAAAAAAAAATGCACCCTTCTGAAAGTAATCAATAAATACCTTCCTGTTTTTTTTTCTATTTCCCCCTTCATAGGCCTTATAAATTTCAATCGAAATTGAAAGAAAAAAAATACAAGACCTTTTTTTTTTAAGTTTCTATTTAAATGGGTATTTGAGTTTTTATTTTTGTTTTTGAGAGAGCAGGTATATGGTGGTAATTGCATTTATAAAACAGGCCGAACAATGGAGCAAATTGAAGTTTAAAAGAGCAGATGAAACCGATAATTTTGGAGTAAAGAAACAGTTTAGCCTCACAAATAGGGTATGATGCTGTTGTAATAAATATAAGGCATGCAGTGTTACCAACATGAAGACTGCCCAACAGAATGACTCAACAACCTTGTGCTGCTTTTCCTAGTCATTCAGTCATGGTTGTAGTATAGTAGTAGGCAACTATTTAGGTGCAGTGGCTATCCCACAAAGGAACACGCATAGGCCGAAATTGGTCCCTTTGTGATACCATACTTTGGGAGTCCTAAATTTTGCCTTACACAATGGAATTTCGAATAGGGATCTTTTACGAGTGACATCGTACAGGTTCGGGACCGATGGCTTAACTTCCTCTCCGAAGGACGATGTACACAGATTTATTAATCTCCCGCGTGAATAAATCAAGCGTCAGGTGAGTATCGATCCCCGGACCTACCATTTCAGAGACCAATACACCAGTACTGATAACACTAATAAACTATCATTAATAATTGAATAGGGCAGATTAGCACCTAGGAGGTATATACACTCATACCTCGTATTAGAGGCCATTTCAGTATCTTAACTACTTTGTTATAGTATATTACGTGCGTATAGAATATCACACTATTGTATACAACTGTATGCAATACTAATTATACGCGTTTGTATAGCAGCTCATATTGTATACGAGCACAACTGTATGCCATATTAAAGAATTTACAATGCAACCAGAAATACAGTTAGAGGTACAAACAACTATGATAAATTTTAAAATGAAACTAACATTCTTTTACTAGTGACGGTTCATATTTAGGAAGTGGAGTTTCAGACGGGACACATACACCCATATCTTGGTACTTCAGACCAATGAGGAACAGCTAGCCGAAATTCCCGATTGTCCGTAGCTTTCTATTCTACTGTATTTCGGGAAGCTGCCATGATTAAAAAAGAAATGTTGAATATTTCATAATCAAGATACAAAATTTCGGGAAACTGCCATGATTAAAAAAGAAATGTTGAATATTTCATAATCAAGATACAAAATTTCGGAAAGTGCCATGATTAAAAAAGAAATGTTGAATATTTCATAATCAAGATACAAAATTTCGGAAAGTGCCATGATTAAAAAAGAAATGTTGAATATTTCATAATCAAGATACAAAATTTCGGGAAGCTGCCATGATTTTTTTTTAATCATCTTTATTTACAAATATACAACTACGCATATTATGCGTAACAGGCATATGTAGTAATAGATTACACAATGACATCGATGCACATGAGCAAAGAATGAAACTCACTGGTTCAACTTCTCACTTTGGGTTTTTTATTTATTTTTTTTTTTAAGTATATTATTGTAATAGCAGATCCCTGGGCCATTTTCTCTTGAGTCGTCTTGGGGGATTCTGGGAAGGTGAGGAGGAGGCAAGGATTCGTACAAATGGATTTGGGTGAGAGGAAAGGTTCTTGTGAAATGACCTATAACGATCTGCCATGATTAAAAAAGAAATGTTGAATATTTCACAATCAAGATACAAAACAGCAGAAAAACACTGATCAAACAGCTAAACTTGTTTCAGCACAGCTGTAAACAAAAGAACCATAGCTCAATTGTAGAAACATGGGACCTGTTTTGATATTAGGATTGCGCCCGGCTTATTCAGCCATATCACGAATAACAGCAGAACAGATTGATGTTTTTAGCGTGAAAGCTCTTTCGCCGCATCTCGGGCTCATCAAGCCCTAGCCGATGATAGAAGCAATGTTAACCTCCGAGGTGGACCACGCGGAGGCGAGCTTCCATGACTCTATAACACAAACAATACTTATATGTAGCACAAAACAAATAAACCAAAATAGAAAAAAAAAAACAGAAAGAAAAATAAACTGCCAGTAAAATAAAAGCACTGTTTAACTTTCTGATAACGGCTGTTCGCTCAACACAGGTCAGGTGGCGTGATTCCCAGTGTTTTTACATATCCTTCTTATTTCATTTCTTATAGAAATTTAAAAAACTCCTTCCGACATGACGTCAGGGCACCACAGTACGTTTCAACCACGAACCTGCCTGTAGACATTTGGTAGTCGAACTTGTCTCCCTAGTGAATCTAGAGCACTCCTCTAAACATGGGACCTGATTTGGTATTATTCCGCACACCCTACTTCTTCAGCAATATCTCGAGTAATAACAGAACAGATTGATGCCTTTTTTTAACGTGAAAGCTCTTTCGCTGCATCTCAGGAGCAACAAGCTCTAGCCTAGGATAGGGCAAACAACACCAAACATGGGACCTGTGTTGACCTTTATACGCACCAAGCCATATTTCAGGCCATATCGTTTTTAAATCAAGTCAGGTTGTCTTTTTAAGATTTGCCCTTTAACCGTACCATGTTCACATGGCGACGCCCAAGGTGGACCACGCGGAGGCGGGCAACTCGATACTATTCGCGCAACATGGGACCACGTCTGCACCTCCAGATTTTGTCCGTTGCTTTGAAAATCCGTTAAAGGAAGGTCCGTAGAATCGAGGTATGAGTATATATACCTCCTTGGTGCTAATCTGCCCAACTCAATCATTAATGATAATTTATTAGTATTATCATGATTTTCTATTTTTTGTTTTTGGTAATTTAATTTGTTTTTACTTTCACTCCAGCTCTTCTCAGCTATTCCTTTGTTTTCTTTCACCTTTTAAGTAGAATGGATTTTATTAGCAGATGTTCTGCTTGTATCATTTTGTCTGAGAATCGAATTTACCTCTTCTGATGGCACCAACGACCGACGAATATATCTGCGCCCAATAGAGCACGTCGTAACTAGCAGTTCCAGACCAGAAGCCTTCTACTGCTTGATTACTGTGCTACTATAACTTAGAATATCAGTAATTTATGTCAGATATTAAGTTCGTCTGTACAATAATGACATCATATTCGTGGTCAAGTGGTCTTATTAGTCATGTTTTTTTTATGTTTTTAGTCATGACTTCGGAAAGTAGTCAGATAGTCAGTAGATGAAGTAATTGTTCAGTGTGCTTGAGGAAGGTTGCTGGCAGGATTTAGAGTTTGTTCAAGGAAGTTTGAATAACTAGATGGCAACAAGAGTGGAAATTTTAAAAGCGAGTTGTATTCAGTTAAAATATATTTACTTTTGTAACTCCAATATATATTTCAAAAGTTTGAAAACCTAACAGACTAGTCGTACGTGTTGATTTGATTCTATTAAATAGGTTATAATACTTGGATCAATATATAAATATATAGGAAAAACTCACAGACAACACATAAAAATAAGAATTAATAGCTCTGACGAATGTTGAGAATCTGACAAAAAATATTTGTTTTAGTTCAAAAAACTTAGTAAAATTTCAGAATTTTGACATACATGAGTAGGTATTTTAGTATTTCGTGAAATATTGACAGAGGAATTTTGACACACACGCGTAGGTATTATAGTATTTTTTACATAGAAGTGACAGAGGAATTTTGACACACATGCGTAGGTATTATAGTATTTTTTACATAGAAGTGACAGAGGAATTTTGACATACATACGTAGGTATTTTAGTATTTCGTGACATAGGAATTTTGACACACATGCGTAGGTATTTTAGTATTTCGTGAAATATTCACAGAGGAATTTCGACACACATGCGTAGGTATTTTAGTATTTCGTGACATAGGAATTTTGACACACATGCGTAGGTATTTTAGTATTTCGTGACATAGGAATTTTGACACACATGCGTAGGTATTTCAGTATTTCGTGACATAGGAATTTTGACACACATGCGTAGGTATTTCAGTATTTCGTGACATAGGAATTTTGACACACATGCGTAGGTATTTTAGTATTTCGTGACATAGGAATTTTGACACACATGCGTAGGTATTTCAGTATTTCGTGACATAGGAATTTTGACACACATGCGTAGGTATTTCAGTATTTCGTGACATAGGTATTACAGAAGAGTTTTGACTTCAAGATAATCAGAGAAGAGGAACCGATATATCTTTTGACATGTCACTATTAATTGTCATAAATCATTAAAAAGAATACAATTACATTAAAATTCAATTCTATATGGTAACTAATAGTACCGTTGTCTTTCAGTAAATCTATTGCTGTCGTTTTAATAAAAAAAAATAATTCTAAATTTAACTTTGTGCAATTTCATATCTCTCTCATTTTTGACAAACTGTTATAAATAGAGGTTAAGAAGAAAGATCTCAGTTTTTCACTGGAAGATTAACAAATGTTATTCAGGTTAGAGAGGAAGAGAATTTACGATTTAATATGTTTTATTGCTGTTTAATTGAAAATTATTTAAAGTTTTAATTATTTAATATTATTTAAAATTATTTGGATATTGTTTAGTGAGATATTATAAGGTAATATCGGACAGTTATTTTAAAATAACATATCATTGATACTCCATTATGAAAACCTATTAGTCAAGTAAAAAAATAAAAATATAATGATCCGATTTTATAAAATATGAACAAAAGAACATGCCCCAGTAAAGAGTTTACTAAAGAACTCTTTAAAAAAGGCAGTCATGAAGCAATTTATGGATTGTCGAAAGGTCAGTAGTTGTGGAAAACAATGTGAAGTAAATGTCAAGTCAGCATCTGTTAAGAGGTTAAGAGGACAACATCTCTGGAAGGGGAGGGGGTGATCGCTAAAAGACTTCACCTCTTAGTAATGAAACACAAAGGAAAAAGGATCAAAATAAAGTCCACTAGTCAAGTATTATGATATAAACGATTACATATACATGTATTAACGTCTAAACAGCAAGTAAGAACATTTCAATATAACATACATTCACCAAGTAGGTTATGCTAGAGTGGCAGTCTCAGAAGAAACATTAGCCCTTTGTGAAACCGCACAATGAAGATTGATTTTACATCGTGAGTCCTAAATTTTTATAACTCATGTGTATTTATTGTAGGGATCTTTAACGGGTAACTAACATCGTGCAAGATGAGGACCGACGGCTTAACTGTCTTCTCCTACGTCCGACCATTCATAGTCGATCTACTGGAATTACTCTTATCTTAACAGTGCAGATGTTAACCTGAAGAAGAATACAAAATGTTCTTTTAAGAATTAATTCTTGAAATCTCCCAATATAAGTACTCACCAGACTCTAACAGATTGCAGAAGTACAATATGTATAAATGTATAAATCTGAGCATGTTGTTCCTTTCAGAGAGGACGTTCAGCCGTCTTTACCATGCCTGAACGATGTCAGGTATTCGTTAAAGATCCCTACTCTAAATAAACTTGATTTAGGCAAAATTTAGAACACTCAATATACAATCAATCTTCATTGTGTAGTATCACAAAAGGATCTAATGTTCGGCCTATGAGTAGAATAAATAACGCAATAATAGAAAGACAGGTTAGCTTAGTGGTTAATGTACTCGCCTCTGAACTGATAGGTCCAGGGTATAAACCAACCCACCTGGCCCTCGATTTATTCACACGGGTGGTGAATAAAGTGTCCGCGTAACTCTGAAAAATATTACTTCTGCAATCTATTAGAGTCTGGTGTGTACTTATATTTGGAGATTTCAAGAATTACTTCTTAAAAGAACACTTGGTGTTCTTCTTCAGGTTAACAACTGCACTGTTGAGATAAGAGTGATTCCAGTAAATGAACTATGAATGGTCATTGGTCGGAGAAGACGGTTAAGCCGTCGGTTCTGAGCTTGCACGATGTTAGTTACTCGTTAAAGATCCCTACAGTAAATACACTTGAGTTATCAAAATTTAGGACTCACAATGTAAAATCGATCTTCATTGAGCGGTTTTTACAAAGGACCAATGTTTCTTGTGGGACTGCCACCGTATCGTAACCGAATATTGATAGTGAACTGTTATGTTGATGAATGATGTCGTGTTTTTCTTCCTCTGATTTTATCTGCTCATTGGGAAAGGAGCATATAGGTGACTGGATTACTAAGAAAGTCCTTTTTTAGAGCTGCAAATAAATGGGAAAGTTTAAGTTTAACTCTTCCTACACAAGGTAACAAAAGCTGAAGCACTCTCCTGATTCAGGCTTTTCTGTAGGAGACTACAGAAATATAGGGGACTGGTTACTAAGAAAGTCCTTTTTTAGAGCTGGAAATAAATGGGAAAGTTTAAGTTTAACTCATCCCACACAAGCTAGCAAAAGCTGAAGCACTCTCCTGATTCAGTCTTTTCTGTAGGCTATGATTATATAGAGACTAGCTGCCTACAAGACGGGAACAGCTGACTCACAGTCCTGCCCACTGTGACTGCGGCAATGCATCATGAACAGTTAACATTGATCTCAGCGGCTTATCACTCACAACTAAGCCTCTTTGTATCCTGAAACAAGCTTTCTCTTTATGACAACCCATTATAAGTAGTCAAACCTGAAAAAAAAAACACTTTCATGTTTGAAATGTTCTATAAAATTCTATATGATGAGTAAACTGTGAAATACATTACTTCTGCAATCTGTTAAAGTCTGGTATATACTCATATTGGGAGATTTCAAGAATGATGTCTCCACATAACGCGTTTCGAACACTTAGTGTTCTTCTTTCAGGTTTAACATCTGCACTATTGAGATAAGAGTCATTCCAGTAGATTGACTCTAAACAGTGCAGACGTTAACTTGAAGAAAAACATCAAGTGTTCGAAACGCGTTGTTAGTTTCATATTAACCTTTTTTCTTTTTTTTTTGTGTGAAGACGTAATTCTTGAATTCCTCCAATACTTTTAAATACATTTGAGTTGTCCCTATCTAAACTCTCCTGTTGACGGTTCAGCCAATAATTAGAGACAGTAAGTGTGTTTGTTCCTTTGTTCTGTGTCTATGATTTACCGTGAAACGTATATATATATTATATATATATATAAAGATTTCACATAAACTCGTGAAATAACAAGCAATGATCAAACTACAATATGAAATGGAAAAATAAGAATAAGATCTTTCAACCGTAACAAGTGGTCTTTGTCAGAGTCAAAAACCTAACTGAGGGGGTTTTTGACTCTGACGAAGACCGCTTGTTACGGTTGAAAGATCTTATTCTTGTTTTCCCATTTCATATTGTGGTTTGATCATTGATTCATATATATATATATATATATATATATATATATATATATATATATATATATATATATATATATATATATATATCATATATAATGAAATATTTTATCAACAATCTGAATTATAGGATCAATGATTTTTCTTCTTTAGCTATCATCATCTCATACATGAAAGTCATCTTCTGGTAAGTTTAACTCAGAATAATTCTCATCATTGTAGTAGTCAGGTCTCTGAGTCAGCTATTCCAGTCTTGAGAAGGTGAACTAGTAAATAATCATAGCTTTCAAAATGCCATTTTGCTAATGAAAACTGATTCATATTTTACTATGTTGTTTAGGAATGTTTTGGAATAAAACCATTTCATCTATTTTCTAATCTTAAAAGAAAAACTATATTATATTGTAGGATACACTATAGTATCCACTTAAAACTATCCTATTTTCTTATAACTTTTGCATTATAACCTTATTTAACCTTACCTTATTTATAATGTTATTAAACTTCTTCTTTTGTCTTTTAACCTTTTTTAACCCTCTCATCTTGACATAGATAGCACATTATTTAATCATTCCTATTGTCATAAAACCTTATTTATTTAAAGATTTTAAAAAGTTTACCAATATAAATATATATATATATTTATATATTTTGACTCTGACGAAGACCACTTGTTACGTTTGAAAGATCTTAGTCTTGTTTTCCCATTTCTTATTTGTGGTCATTGATCATTGATATATATATATATATATTATATAATTTAATATATATATTATATATTATATACACTTTAACACATAGAAAAGAACACAGAAAGACACTACAGAACTCACTTCGAAATATCGAAGTGAGTTCTGTAGTGTCTTTCTGTGTTCTTTTCTATGTGTTAATGTGTTTATTGTCCACACGGACCTTTCATTTTATTCGAATATATATATATATATATATATATATATATAATTGAAGTTAAAATTGAATTTAATGATAAATATATTGATAAAAGTATCGACCGTGAAGTAGAAACAAAATAAAAGTTTATCAGGACTCGATCAGTTTTTCAGGTTCAAATTAACTTTCATTACCAATGTTTTGATTTTAATTTAAAACCATTTTCATAGATCTACAAAACAGAATAAATAGAAGAAATAATAATAATAATAATTTTTATTATTTCTTATTATTAGTATTATTTTTTAAAAATGTTATTCTGCGGTTTGTGTTATTTTTAATATTACCTCTGTATTGTAGGCCTATAAAAATGGTTTTAAATGAAAATTTAATTTGAACCTGAAAAACTGACCGAGTCCTGATAAACTTATATTTTGTTTAGTGATATATATATAACAATTCAAGTCATGTACCAACCGGTTGATAGAATAGATGCATTATTCAATCAGGATATATTATTATTTAAAGTTTTAACAACCCAATTTCATATTGTTTATATGTTAGATGTTGATATGTCATTTATTATTATCCTCTGTTTTTAGGCCTATGAAAAAGGTTTTAAATTAAAAATGAAACGTCGGCAAATAAGAGTTTAATGTTTGTAACTTAGAAAATTGACCGATTCCTGATTAAATAATCCACCTATTTAATGATACAGTTAAAGTTTACGAAATATATCCATAAACGAATTTTCATATATATATATATATATATATATATATATATATATATTATATATATATATAGTTATATATATATATCTAAATATGTCTATCCTATATATCTATCTCAAATAAATAAGTAGCCAGTCATCAGCTTATACAGGCCTTTACTCTTACTAATACCAAAATCTCAGAGTTTAAATTTATCATAACTCTTGTTATGATGATGACCTATCATTCTAGGTCAATTCTGACTATGTCAGCATGATATACTGCTTAGCAATCGACTAAGGTATTTAACGAAGATTGCCATAAATTACTGATAAAACAAGTTTTTACATTAACAAAACAACCTGTTTACATGACTCATCTATTATGCAAAAGGGGTGCCAAATATTAAATGAGCCACACTTTCCCACCATAGACCAGCACTAAAGATGAAAGCCTTACAAGTGTGGGCATTGGTAAACAATATGAAATATAGAATGAATCAGGTAATGTGACAAGTCCATTACTAAAATGGATGCCAAGTATTAAATGAGCCATACTTTACCACCATAGACCAGCACTAAAGATGAAAGCCTTACAAGTGTGGGCATTGGTAAACAATATGAAATATAGAATGAATCAGGTAATGTGACAAGTCCATTACTAAAATGGATGCCAAGTATTAAATGAGCCATACTTTCCACCAAAGTTGACTAAAAAAAAAAAGTAAACCATTGTGCAATCATCTAACCTTTCCAAACGGAATTAAAACCCACGACATATGCAAGCAATTATTTGTGGTATTTACTCATGCTAGTGAGGAAAATATATAACGCCTTCACCACAAGTAATTTATTTTACAAAGAGTTTGAAACAAGTCATAAAATAAATTCCTTCTTGTCATAAGCAAGAAATATAATATATTTGTTTAAATCCCTTTTCATACAATAAACATTAAGAACTCCTAATGTATATTCAACCAGATAAGGGGGCCATAACCATTACTGAAATGGGTGCCAAATAATAAATGAGCCTGCAATTTTCACCTTTATAAGATGACAATAGGCACCAAGAGGCGCTGATAAGTGCTGACGTCATCATGGAAGTAGTAGTTGTCTAGTCTGGCTCGTTAAACACGACTGTTATGAATTAGTAAATGGAAAGGCAAGAGTGGTTGTTTAACGTTTATTATATGAACTATAAGAGGTGAAATTATATGTATAAGAATAAAATCTAGGTGTTAAACAACAAAAGCTTATTGTGGCTCCCTTTTGAATATTTCAATCTTTATTTCGAATCATATACAATGGATCAATTTGTTTTTTTTTTTTTAAAGTTGATAGCTAAAACTCAAATTATACTGGATTCTTGAAGGTGATTTCCACGTAATAAGTAAACGGATTGTGCTACTGGGGATAACTGTGTGGTGGTTGGACGATAGAGGGCCTAAGGCTGACTGTGCATTAAAATAGATTACATTTATTTATTTTTTTTTTTATATTGGATTTGGCGAAGAGAAAGGCGCTGTTGTGTTAACCTTGGGAGGCCAGACAGGACTGTCTGGAGGAGGCTATGATGGGTACAACTGAGTGAGTAGAACAATAGCTAGGGAAGGCACTCACTTAGAAGCATAGTATTAGCAGGCATCTTACAATGGCTATGAGGTGCTGCAAAACAAAGCGCTTCTTTCCTATTACACAAAGTGTGCACAAATAAAACCCATCCAATTCTACAAACTGGTATATCCCTGATTCAGGAGTACACAGAAACGTCTTTTCTAATCCACCAGACATATAGGTACTTCATAACATAAGAATATATCTACATTCATAAATTATATGTCCAATATACTCATGGCTAAGTAATAACCGAGTCATTTCTGAATGAAGAATACACAGAAATTCTCCTCATTTATATATATATATATGATTAAAGTAAACAGCAGCTTCTGCGTTCACGACTTTTAGGCTGGTCTGCTCTAGTTGTTAGAAAACTAGAGCAGACCAGCCTAAAAGTCGTGAACGCAGAAGCTGCTGTTTACTTTAATCAAATATGCCTACGGGAAGATTTGCTGCCCTCATACACTAATATATATATATATATATGTATAATATATATATATATATATATATATATATATATATATATATAGTTCAATGTACAGAAAGAAACATAGAGAAATTAAAAACACACACTTTCACAGTCTCTAATTTTCGGTTTGAACCGTCTTCAGGAGAGATAGGAGAGGGAAACCAAGCGCACTGGTTTCCAAGAGACGGCTGGTTTCCATAACTGTAACAGTGCGCTTCGTTTCCCTCTCTTATCTCTCCTGAAGACGGTTCAACCGAAACTTCGAGACTATAAATGTGTTTTTAATTTTTATATGTTTGTTTATGTACATTGAACTGTATTTGTCCATTTCGGATCGTATTTTCATCGGAAATATATATATATATAAATGATTCGTTGCAATGTTGACCAATGGAAGTGAAGTTTACAGGTCCATGCGTAAGGTCCCAGTTGCCCGCTGCTCAGAAAAAAGCCTCAGTCGTTCTGCCAATAGATAATATATATATATAGTTTAATGTAAAAAAAGAAACATAGAGAAATCAAAAGCACACACTTACAGTCTCTAATTTTCGGTTTGAACCATCTTCAGGAGAGATAAGATAGGGAAACCAAGTGCACTGGTCAGAGACGGTTGGAGACCCTTATCTCTTATCTCTTCTGAAGACGGTTCAAACCGAAAATTAGAGAGTGTAAGTGTGTGCTTTTGATTTCTCCATGTTTTTATTTTTTACATTGAACTATATTTGTCTATTTTGGATAGTATTTTCAACGAAAAAAGTATATATATATATATATATATATATATAAAGATTTCACATAAACACGTGAAATAACAATCAATGAACAAACCACAATATGAAGTGGGAAAACAAGACTAAGATCTTTCAACCGTAACAAGTGGTCTTCGTCAGAGTTAAAAACCCAACTGAAATACTAGATGCAGAAACATCATAGTGAGGGGTTGAGAGGAGTGGGAGGGAAGAATGGTATTTTAAAAGGGTGTAAAGTGCAGTAAAGGACAATAGTGCAGGGATGTAAACAAAGGAGTACAATAAGAAAAAGTAAAAAACTATCCCCTAGCTGTCAACCCTCTTGGAAGAGGCTATTGCCCTCGTAACGAAAGTATCAAGTTTGAAGAGACCGTTACTAATGTTTTTAATATTTGATCTATTAGATTGAATTAGGGAGGATTTGATAATATTTCTTAACAATACCGATTTTTCGTAGGTAATAAATTCAATTCATAGGTAATTCATACTTAATAAATTCCTGTCCAATCAATATGATGATTTACATTATTTATATGCAAGAATAAGGCGTTAATTTATTCCTGTCTACTTGCATTGTATTGCTGTTGCTTTACGCGTAAAGAGTAAAAGTACGAATTTTCAGTGAGTTATCTTAGATATTTTTTTCCTGCTATAAATATAGTTGAACCTGCTGAAAACTCTTGGTTTCTCTTTAGAATATATATGCAAGAGCAGAAATAGATCAATTGATGTAGGAAGCTTCAAATGTCTCTCCTGTGTTTGCTGATCTCTTTTTTAAGTTCTTTAGAGAAAAAATTGTTTTCCTTTGACGAACCCATATCTAAATCAATTTTATTCTGGAGAAGATATGTTGATGATGTCTTGACTATCTTTAAAGGAACACATAGACAACTTGATAAGCCGACTAAATCCCCACATAACGTTTACCATGAAATGCGAGTCGAATGAGTCTCTGAATTATTTAGATCTGACTATAAACCGAGTAAAAAAAGAAGGTCACCTTTGATATCTACCGTAAACCTACATACACAGATTCTATAATACATGCGACCTCTTTTCACCCAATGCCTCACTTTTTTTTGGAAAAGGCATGACTCACTTTTCACTGGATGATTCACCGACTTTTTACTGTAGCCTTATCTAGTGAAAACAAATGCAAAGAGATCCAAACTATAAAAACCATAGTCTAAAAACAACGGATATTCCACAGATTGAATTAACAAACTAATTAGAAGGAAAGAGAGAAATAAAATAGTCAGCCAGGCATTCCCCCTAATCAGCTCCTCTACAAAAATCACACAAACCTGGGTGGTGATCCCATACATTGGTGATCCATCCTTAAGAATAGCCAAAATATTATAAAAATAAACGACTTAAAAGTCAGTTACAAAAACTCAGGTGACTTAAAGTCCCTGTTATCTTTAAAAAGAGCTCAAGAACCGCTTTCTCTTAGTGGTGTATATAAATTGTCGTGCGCTAATTACCCTTCACATTATATAGGCTTGACTCTAAGATCGTTTGAGCAAAAGAATAAAAGAACATGTACAAGAAGTTAAACTACAAAACCAAATCCCCCAAGAATAATCAATTCATGTCCCATTTTGCCAAACATTTAGTCATTAATAACCACCAATTTTTCACAGACCAAAATATACAAATATTACGTAGAAATAATGAATTCCGTGAAATAACTATTTTAGAAGGGTATGAAATTAACAAATTAGTGCACGATAATTCTTCCACTTGTCTCAATGAACAAATTCCAAAGTGTACAACTTTTCTTAATTTATTTATTTAAAAAAAAAAAAGAAAAAAAGGTTCCATTTTCTCCGTATTCTGCATTTATTTATACTTCGTTATAGTTCTCTGTGTTATATTTTCAATATGTTTCCTGTACTTAGTCCTAGATGAAATGTAAAGGCTCAGCCTAACCTTTAGGAATAAAAAAAATAACAATGACATGTACCTGGCTTCTAATATGAAACAGATATACCCCATACCCTCACCCATGTCCATCCTATTCCCAGTTGTACCACAGACACTCACCCTTAGGTTCGTTTTCTCTTCCTTATTTTATTTTATTTTTATTTTGTACTATATTTACTGTATATTATAGATAACTTTCTGGTGTCATTGTATTTTTTAGTTAATGCCTGAGGAAGAAACTACGTGTTCGAAACGGGTTGTTTATACCATTAAATTTTTATATATGGAGACCATTTCATTAACTTTTTACCCTACAAGGAGTAAACACCACATAATAAGTGATTGCACTACGTTAGAATTAACAACCTTTGTTTTGCTACTAATAATATTGTTTAACATATATTCTTATTTAGCTATCATTCTTTGTAAATTCATGCATTGGTTTTGCATTTGTTCATGTCTTTAGCTGATTCTAAATCATATTTTTATTTCTAATATCCGCCTTTATTTTTCAGGTTGAGCTTCACACAGCATTATGTTACTAAGTGGAGGAATCATATTTGCAAGTTTTCTGAAAAAAAAAAACTGCCAATTCTCTCAACTAAGGAAAAAAAATTATGGTAAGAATTACTTTCAATACCATAAACATTAGTACGAGTGTTTCCATTTTTTTTTGAGATTGTTTAATTGTGTTCTAATGTATTTATCTTTTTTATATTTCTAATTAAGAATGATCTTATTAATAACCATCTCTAACCACCTCTAACCTGTTTTGATTTATTGCCGTGTGCCTGAGCCTATCAGTTATACCACGGAATAAAACAGAGCAGATCGATGTTTTTTAACGTGGTGCCCACCTTTATTATTTTCTAATAATTAAACAAAATGCATGAATAATGAATGAATAATGAATGAATTGAGGGAGAAAATGAAAAAAAATGGAATTACAAAAAGGAAACAATAATGAAAAACGTTAAAACAAAAATGTAATTCATGCTGTAGGTGTCATGGATACTGTTGTTGTTTGTTTTCCAATCTCTACACTTACCAGGCTTTCATCTTTTAGTGTTGCTCTAGGGGTGGCAATTGTGGCTCATTTATTATTTGGTACCCATTTTAGTAATGGGCTAGCCACATTACCTGCTGATACTTCATTAGGAGTTTTAAATTTTGCCTAACTCAAGTATATTTAGAGTAGGGATCTTTAAAAAGTACCTGACATAGTACAGGCTCGGGACCGACGGTTTAACGTCCACCTTTTAGCTTGTGTCCCCTCAAGGGAATATTCCTAGTATCTTGAGGGTTTAACGTAAGTTGTGCTCGTTTGTATGTTTATTTATATCTCCTGTGTCCTTTAGTTTAAGCAATCGATAAGGGAATGTCGATATTAGTTTTTAATCTTTTAGTATTCAGTGTTTCTTAGTTACAAATTAGTTTAGTTTCCACCTTGAGGGAATATTTTAGTACCTTGAAGCATAGTGATAAGTTGTGTTGGTCTTGATTGTGTATTTATATGTGTTCTTTAGTTAAAGTGCAACTAGTAAGGGAATTTTGAGTACTTATCAGTAATTATCTCCGCATGTTACCTGAACTTTAGCTTGTCTATTACTCGTAGCCTAGGTACCGTTTTGCGGAGTAACAGTCAGAATTGGTGCTTAGCATTGCGTTGCCACCCTCGCGAGGCCACCTCGAACAGCTCCATGATTTCAATGGATGTGGCTAAAGGGCAACTTGTCAACAACGCGGTCTGGCTTGACTAAGCGGTTATGGCACAAATGCCGAGTAATACGAAGATCAAAACAGGTTTATCGTCCACCTCGAAGGAGTCATGGATACTTTGCATACAAGACTTAACTCATATTTACCAATAACTAACAGTATCTTTTGACCTAAGCTACTAGATATCACTTGTACGATTACAGGTTAACGAAAGCTGGAATACTGGTCCCAGAGTAGCCCAGTGGCAAGGAGCTTGCCTCTTGACTAGCAGATCTGTGGTTCAATACCCACTCTGGTCCTTGATTTATTCTCGTACAAAGCTGAATAAATTTGAGCACGTCGTCCTTTGTGAGGACGTTGAACCGTCAGATTTGAACCTGTACGATGTTAACTACCCGCTAACGATCCCTACTCTAAATATACTTCAGTTAGTCAGCATTTAAGGCTGGCATCCTAGAAAGTTCATTTGTAGTATCATACACGGCCAATTTTTGTCCTATGTGTGTGTCTCCTCGGAGCAACTTAACCTAAACGTGTTAATAACTCTATAATATACACATCGCACATTTAAAATAGTTCGAACTCAAACCAAATACTTTATATAGTAATTCATATATTTCCAAACAATGATATTTCATAGTTCGCTTTGTTTGTTTTTAGTTATCTATAACTTAATTTAATACTAATATTTATTTCTTATTTCAAGGTTAAATTACCAAAAGGATCTTTAAAAGTTTACCTCATTTCCCTCTATTAGTTAATAGAGTAACTACATTAAGGACGTTTAGTTATCAAATATTTCAAAACCAAATTACTACAGTAACATTAAAGTTTTTTTAATTTCTCTCTATTCCTTAAACTCTAACTATTATATCTTTCACGTATTATATAACTAAATAAATAATGTGGAACAGTTTATGATCAACTTTACTGTAAGTAATAGCATCACGAAACTCCTTGAAAATAAATAGAATCCTTTAATTAATTTTGCCACTACTCTGTTTATTTTGCTTATCATAACGGAAATATAATTATAGTTGGAGTCATTGAAAATAATGATGCAAACAAGGATGACTATTGATTAAGATTAGCAGACTTATTAAAGAGCATTAGTAATCAAATCATTAAGTGTAATCTGTAGTAATTACCATATATGTTATTAGTATCAACTACACAGTAGACATCGTTTATGTTGTTTTTACATGGATAATTTGTTTTCTTAGTAATTTCAAAGATTATAAAAAAAAGTTAATAATAATAGACAAGATTTTTTTTTAATTTTGTTTATATTAGTATAGATTTCAATAATTCAATAATACATAGGATGCCAGGTTTGTTTTGTGGTTAATGTATTCGTCTTTGAACTGGTAGGTCAGGGGTTCGATACCCACCTGGCCTTCGATTTATTCACATGGGTGGTGAATAAATCTGAGCACGTCGTCCGTCGGAGAGGACAGTTAAGCCGTCGGTCCTGAGCTTGTTAAGTACACATTAAAGTTCCCTACAAGAAATACACTTGAGTTAGGCAAAATGTAGAGCTCAGAATGTAGAGTCATTGTGCAACATTAAGTTCGTATGTTGCGAATGTTGTAGTTTCAAGTAGTCAATGTTCAGCCTATATGTGTTGCCTTGTGGGACAGCCACTACTACAACTACTACTAACTTAAAAATACATTAAATTAATTAAATATTTATATTAAAATCAAATTAGCATTACAAACTCAACTCTGAAGAAAGCCAATTAGCTAGAGAGATTCGAAAAACTCCATAAAAAAAAGTTACGTGCAATCAAGTCAACTAATTTTAATACAACGTGTATAAAAGAAGGTCTGCTTGCTATCATTACTAATATATATATATATTTTTTCGTTGGAAATACGATCCAAAACGGACAAATATGGTTCAATATAGACAAAGAAACATAGAGAAATCAAAAGAACACACTTACAGTCTCTAATTTTCGGTTTGAACCGTCTTCAGGAGAGATAAGAGAGGGAAACCAAGCGCACTGGTTCAGAGACGGTTGGAGACCCAACCGTTTGATTTCTCTATGTTTCTTTGTCTATATTGAACTATATATATATATAGATGTGTTCTCTAATCGGGGTTCAGTCAATTTTCCAGGATAAAAAATCAACTCTCTCGTTGCCAACGTTTCGGTCTAAAACCTTTTTCATAGGCAGAAGTAAGAATTTTTTAACTAAGAAAATTAAATTTACATTATTTAAAGGAACAACAATGTTAACCGGACAAAACCTTCGACTAGACTGACTTCAGTCTAGGTTCTGTCTGGGTTTGTCCTGTTAACATTGTCGTTCCTTTAAATAATGTAAATTTCATTTTCTTAGTTAAAAAATTCTTACTTCTGCCTATGAAAAAGGTTTTAAATAAAACGAAACGTTGGCAACGAGAGTTTGATTTTTTATCCTGGAAAATTGACCGACCCCCGATTAGAGAACACCCTATTTTATCAAACGGTCGATATATTATTGAATCTGTTATATATATATATATATGCTTTAATGCCAGAGTAGATATTGAATATGACGAGCCAAGCCTGTTGCGTATCTTTTTGGACATTTCTTATTGGTTGTGGGTGTCATTGGTTGGCTCATCATATTCAATATATATTATATATATATATATATATATATATATCAACGATGTCTCTAGGACAGATGTTATGGCAACTGCAGCCAGAAGAAAGAAGATTCGAGGCCACCAGCGCAAAGCTAGTGAGTGCAGAAGCTGCTGCAAATTTCAACCATATATATATAATCAAACCACAATAAGAAAATGGATAAACAAGACTAAGATCTTTCAAACGTAAGAAGCGGTCTTCGTCAGAGTCAAAAACCCAACTGACTGAGTTAGTTTTTTTTTCTTTTTAATGTAGTTATAGGTGAATGAGAAAACACGTTAGAGTAAATCACCTGGAGTAGTGATGCGAGAGTTCGATGAGTCAAAATTTTGAAAAATCGAGAAATAATTTTCATCATTTTCCTATCACACATCGCCAAAGTAAAGACTAAAAAGAAAATTTGAATACTATTTATTTTCGTAAATTAATTATATCGGAAGTATTTCAATGCCATTTAAAATGCAAAAACCAAGCTTTAACGATTTAGCATTTAGAATTTCGCATGTCTTCAGAATTTAGAATTTCATATTAATATCAATATTAAAACAATATATTTAAATATCAAAATATTTTTTAGTGTCATCTAAAATACAAAATAATTTACAAGAAACAAAAAAAGTGAAACCAGGATATAGCATTTATAATTTAGCATTTTCATATTAATATCAATATTAAAACAATATATTTAAATGTAAAATTATTTTTATAATGCCATTGAAAACACAAACGAAAATTACGAAACCAGAATCTAGCATGTTTTTAGAATTTAGCATTTTTATATTAATATCAATATTAAAATAATATATTTAAAATTTAAATTATTTTTTAATACCATTGAAATTACACAAACCAAAATTATGAAACCAGAATTTAGCATGTTTTTGGAATTTAGCATTTTTATATTAATATCAATATTAAAATAATATATTTAAAATTTAAATTATTTTTTAATACCATTGAAATTACACAAACCAAAATTATGAAACCAGAATTTAGCATGTTTTTGGAATTTAGCATTTTTATATTAATATCAATATTAAATAATAATATTAAATTTAAATTATTTTTTAATACCATTGAAATTACACAAACCAAAATTATGAAGCCAGAATTTAGCATGTTTTTGGAATTTAGCATTTTTATATTAATATCAATATTAAAACAATATGTTTAAATGTTTTTAATATGTATATTCGTTACGCATTATTATTGTACTTGTACATACATGTTTGGTTTCAGAAATAAAGTAATAATTATTATTTATAGAATTAATAATATTATTATTAATAACCATTTTTGCTGTTATGACAGCGAAATATTTAAATTATAAATTTCTTTATCTTTCTTGATGCGTGTCAGGGCCTGTTATAGGTTTGTCATCATTGCTTTAGAGTTTATGTATAAGTGGAATATAAGCGAGTGTTAGAGTGACATGGAAGTTTTATTAACTTGACCAATGATTGTCGAGAAAAGAGAAATCGCCTTATGTGCCACCCGCCATAGTGCCATGGTTGGTTGTTCATGGCAAGGACTGCATGATTCATTAGCATAAGGTGTTAACAGCCAATGTAATTGGTAGTAATGGCGGGCCTGTTTACTCAATGGCCAGTGGGGGGCCTACCTTCACCTGTTAGTGCCGTGACACAGAATTGCTTTAAATATTGTATAAAGTTCTGCCTGCCTCTTCAAGAAGTCCCTTGCATAATTCATCAATCTTTTGTCCAAAGCTGCTTTATCCTTGCATTATTGAGTGGCTTCAACCACCCACTCCCTTCTATGTAATTGGTCCACCCGCTCTCCCCACCCCCTCCCCCAACGAGTCATGAATTATAAAGCAGTATTTTCTTGGGAGGGTTGGTCGCCGAGGCAATAGGTTTCCTTGGCAACGCACCACCCCCTCTCTAAACTCACCCCTCTACAAAAGCCCTCGGTCTTATTATGCAAAATGGAAGAGAGAGAGAGAGAGAGAGTGAGAGAGGGAAGTGGATGAAAATTTTAATACAAGGGGTGAGTTCAACCCCCTCCCCCCACTACCAACAACCCTCGACCTCCTGCCTTTATTTATGGCATATCATCACGAGAAGGGAAACCTATATAAATCACAGAGTCAGCCTCTACGCACAGCTAATTACATCTAATCTTTGGAATGCCGATCCACTTCTACAGCTAATGTCAGTTAGCACGCAAGCCAAAAACCCCCCCTGTGCTACCTTCATATCCCTTTGAAGCCCGACATTTTTACCAAATATAATATAACAAGCTCGGGACAAGCAATACATAATAATTACTGAATCAAAATTCATGTTTTCCAGCTCCCCTGTCATTAAAGAAGGGGCGAGGGGGGTGGGGGTTAAATTGCCTGAGTGATATATTTGAGAGTTGCTACAGACTTAATCGTGCTTTTCAGCTACCAAAACTTGGCTTTGTTTGGATTTCGATTAACTTCTGGATTTGAATTGTTTTTAAAAAAAAAAAAAAACTACAAAAATTCACCATAAACTCTCAAAGGTTTGTTGTAAAAATAAGCTAAATTTAATACACTAGCAGCAAAAAACAAAGTTCTCTGTAATTAGTACTACTTTAGGACTTACTTTCTTCCCAGAGCTTCCCAGAACCCAGACAACTTCACCAGTGTTATAACGAAGTATCATAATGAAGCACTGTGTACTAGTATATAAAGGATGCTGATTCATGGTAAAAAGAAATTACTTTCACTAAATAGAATGTACTAAATGACTTGCCTGATGACTATATATATAAACTAGAATTTTCAAAACAACACACAGATAAGAAATCACTGAACTCACTACTACATTTCGATGTTCTCGTCCTCAGGAGTAGATGTGACGACACATCTATTCCTGACGACAAGGACATCAAATATAGTACTGAGTTCAGTGATTTATTTTCTGTGGGTCTCTTTTGAAAACTGTAGTTTATATATAAATAATTCTGAATAATAATCAAAATTAACACCTTGATGTAATAGATGGATTAATTTACCACAATGAAACAAATTTGGAAACAATGCTCTAAGGCCTTTCGTCAACACATCGTCAGAGAGCAAGTGAACTATTTTTATTATTTATTATTTTTTAGTTCACTTTCTCTCTGACGATGTGTTGATAAAAGGCCTTAGAGCATTGTTTCCAAATTTGTTTCATTGTGATAAATAAACCCATAAATAAGTATATATATATATATATAATATATATATATATATATATATATATTCTTTCAAAACTTTGAGAAACACAAATAGAAAAAGATACTCGGACTCACATTCCATATTTCATAAACCCTTTTAACGGCCATCCTCTAGAATGAAAGTTTAGCTGCGAGATGAGAATGCCAACTAAATATATATATATATATATATATATATATATAATATATATATACATAGACACAAAATTAAATTTTATCAGGACTTTGTCGGTTCTTTAGATTCAAATTAAACTCTCATTTCCAACGTTTCCGCTATTTATTTAAAACCATTTTAATAGACCTGCAAAACAAAGCAAATATAAGAAATAATTCAATCATTTAAAAATCAAACATACCTAGAAAGTGAAATTAGTTAACAAATACGAGATTACAATAGAAATGTTGGGAATAGGTTAGAGAAAGTTTAACTTTAATTTTGTTTCTATATACAAAGCAGCTAGTCTTCTTGGATTTAATATGTAAATTAATTTTATATTTTATTGTTTAATTAAGAAATATTAGTTTTTGAATGTAAGTTTTGTATATAAATATAAAAATGTGGACGGATCATTGAATACATTTTTTTTTTTTTAATTTTTGGTTACTTCGACTACAATTTGATGCATTTAGAAGTGATTTTGTTTCAAGATTGCTTCTCGTATAGCTTTTTGATTTTGTAACTGAAATCCGTTGGACACACTTTTATGGCACTCCGTAACTATATTTAAGCTTTATGACGACAGAATTACCACGTTTATGACGACCACAGTCACGTAGCCATTGTCGTTTTAGTTGTCTTTGGGGGTTTGTGGGGGATTACTAGTTGGGAAAGATTTTGAGCAAGTGGGCTTGGGTGAATTAATGGTTAACTGGAGAATCGTTTCTAGCGGTCTTACTGAATCTTTAAGCTTATGAACAAGGCAGTCTTCGCTCTAACATATGATTATTATAATATTAAAAAAAAAATCTGATGTGGGCCTACAATCAACTTTACTATAAGTAAATTTAAAATCAATCTTCTTGGGTATATAATATATAATGTTTTATTTAAGCATAATGTAAACATCTAAATGGGAGATGTTTATTAGTCTTTCATTCCTGAGGTAGTCAGATAGTAGTGATTGATCTACTTATCAATATATAAGCTTATTTTTGTACATATATCACACCACTGATGCAAATAATCTCATTAGTATAACTACAGCAGTAATTACATTTTTGAAAAGCCAAAGTAAAAAAAAAAAACTTTTAGAAGCGACTTACTTGTAAGAATAAGGACGTTATAGTACATTTTGTAAATTCAGGAATTTTTTTTATCTAGCATAAATAAGGCTGAAATATTTATAATTTTCATGCAGCATTTTAATAAAAAACAAAAATCTGGAGTGGCCTACACTCAACTTTACTATAAATAAACTTAATATCAATCTTCTTTGGTATATATTATATAATGTCTCACGATCACTATATTTACTTATAGTAAAGTAAAAAGTAAGTTATAGAAAAAATGTAAACAATTTCAGGTGATTGGGAAAAAAAAATAACTTTAAATGCCTACTTGTAACTGTTTATTGGATTTGTTTACTTTAACTTAAATAATTTTTCATCAGAATTATTGAGAAACAACTTTATTAGACTTCTAAATGTCTGATTGGTATGAATTTAAGATTTACTTTGACTTGTAAAGTTTGAAATATATTTCATTCTGTTGAAGGAAATATGGATTACAAGTAAAATATCAGCCATTAAAGGTGATTTTATATGTTGTTTAGACAAGGGAATTCCATTTTTGCCTTATCATACTGGGAATATATATATATATATATAAGCATTACATGTGCAATTTGTTATAGTGTAGTATTTACTCATATTGGGCGATTTCGGAAAAATTACGTCTCCACACACAAAAAAAGCTTAATATAAAATATACAATGTGTTTCGAACACTTCGTGTTCTTCTTCAGGTTTACATGTAAAAAATATATTTAGATGTAAACCTTAAGAAGAATAGTAAGTGTTTGAAAAACGTTGTTAGTTTTCATATTAAATTTTATTTTTTTTTTAATAAAACGTAAAATTATCCCCAATATGTATAATGAAACTATGTATAATAATTTATGTGAGTATGTATAAAAAGATTTCACATACACATTTATATGAATATGTGAAAAAGATTTCACAATAATTGATTGTGAAATAACAATCAATGATCAAATCACAAAATGAAATGGGAAAACAAGACTAAGACCTTTCAACCGTAACAAGCTGTCTTCTGACGAAGACCGCTTGTTACGGTTGAAAGATCTTAGTCATGTTTTCGCATTTCATTTTGTGCTTTGTTCAATGAGTATGTATGTATCAGGATATGGATAATGACACAATGAGTTGCACTTTTTATACCTACACATTTTAGAGATCATCTTCCACTTCTTAACACATATGTTCATTTACGTAGTTATATACGGTAAAGTATATTGATCAAAATATACAAAAAAAGACATTTTTAGATTTTTACATTTTTTCATATTTTAAAATTTCGTAAAAAATATTTCTCATTAATTCACGAACTATTTTAAAATTATATTTTATATTTTGATTAAATAAATTATATATTTTGATTAATTTTCATATTTTGAAATTTTGTGCAAATATTTCTTACTAATTCACGAGCTATGCAAGTGCGGTTACTATCCATATCATATACTTATGATAGTTACACTTTCATATATTCATGATAAGTGTGGAAAATATATAATGTCTTCGCTACAAGTAATTTATTTTACGACGTGTTTCGAACACTAAGTATATAAGCATGTATGTACCTGATTTGCTTTATTTTACGTAAAATGTTGGTTCTTTTATATAACTTCGTATACATTTTGTCTTTATATTGTAGATATGTGCCTTATGATGAACACTAAGTGTTTGAAACGTATCGTAAAATAAATTCCTTATAGTGAATACATAATATATTTTCACCTAATCTGGCTAACTGGATGACTATTGAGAATATTTTATTTTAAACTCTCCACAATTAGCACTATTTGACAAATCGAATCATATTTCACCATCATATAGCCCTTGGTATCAAGAAGAAATTACTGTATTCGGGTAATTCGGAAATTACCTTCTGGTAAGCAAAATTATTGGTTCTTATACTAAAATAGATACTGTATTTATTTTAAATAAATATATATGAAATTATAAGCCACAAGGAAAAAGTAAAAAAATATAGAAAATATGCTCTAAGACATTTCAAATTTATATCATCAGAGAGCAACGGATGCTCTCTTTCAACATCCTACAAATTTCTTTGAAAAACAAATAAAAACACACAAAAAAAAAGACTCACAACGATATTTCGACATTCGTCATCATCGGGTAGAAGTTGTCCCTTTGAGTAGCTGAAGCTAACTGAGTCAAGCTAACTGAGTTCAGCTACTCAAAGGGACTACTTGTGCCCGATGACGACGAATGTCGAAATATCGTTATGAGTCTTTTTTTTGTGTGTGTTTTTATTTGTTTTTTTTTCTTTCCTGTGTGAACTAGAAGTCCTGTTGGATTGTTCATTAATATATAATAATATTTATATAATATTATATATTATAAATATATCAGTTAGCTTCAGCTACTCAAAGGGACTACTTCTACCCGATGACGACGACTGTCGAAATATCGTTGTGAGTCTTTTGTGTGTTCTTTATTTGTTTTTTCTCTTTCATGTGTTAAATATTATATATATATATATAATATAATATATATCATATAACAAATTCACAAATTCATAAATATATCGACCGTTTGATAGAATAGGTGTGTTATCTAATCGGGATTTGGTAAAATTTTCTAGATTCAAAAATCAAACTCTCATTACCAACGAAGAGTGTATGGAGAAAATGCCTATGAAAAAGGTTTTAAAATTTTAAAAACCGAGACGTCGGCAATGAGAGTTTGATTTTTGAACCTAGTAAATTTAACCGAATCCCTATTAGATAACACACACATATATATATATATAAACATTTTACAGTAAACCTATATAGTATTCCTAACTTTAGGCGTGGGGTCACTCGTACTACGAAGTTTTAACTCGTCGTACGAAACAAACATTACTACGAATGGCTTCCCGTACAAGGAGGCACTCATACTACGAGGTTCTACTATATATTGAGGCTATGTAACGAAATCACTTCTTTTTGTAAATAATATTATTTATAATAACAGTTACTTGTTGGGCAAATATCATCACTTGAACAAAAATGCATACAAGAATAATATTTTTTTAATTATTGCTGAAGGTAATCTGATCTTCTAGTAACTTTACAATCTTTATTTTTTTCTATCTATCATGCCTAAAAACAAATAATCTATGGTAAACATTTTACTATGTTAATAAATATTCTATGGCGGACATTTTACTATGCTAATAAATATTCTGGGGTAAACATTTTACTATGTTAATAAATATTCTATGCTAAACATTTACCATGTTAATAAATATCTTAAAAAAAATAACAAGAAATATAAGAATTATAAGATAGCTTCTTCAATTTTGAATGTTCGAGAAGAAATATTAAGAAATTTAAGTAAAAAATTAAAACTAAGTCTCCATTTTTATTAACTTAATATTATTCTATAATAATGACTATAATTTCGTTATGATTGACAAAATGGTCTTATCATTATAATCAATGAAGTGATTGACCTGATTAACAGTGAGTTTTGATAATAAGTTTACTTATATTAAAATTGAGTGTAGCCCATTTAATATTTATTAAATATATTTTTATTATATTCGCTCTTTCAAACAATTCCAAGTTAGTAACATTTTTATAACCCCTTAGTTACTTACTTACATTATATCACAGGTATTCTTTTTGACCCAATGTGTTGTTCTCTTTTTTTTTTAATATAGCTGATACATAAAAAGATTCTGCTTCAACACCAAGGACTGTATAGTGTAATAGTATTGTTAGAGAAAGGTCGTATTGTGATGTACTTGTATTACGAAGCAATTCTTGAGTATTTAAATCAATATGAAAAAAATAATCTGTTCAATTCCTCAGAATGACAGTTTTTAAGTAAAGTTGAGTGCAGGCCACTCCAGAGTTTTTAATAATAACAGTTACTTGTTGGGCAAATATGATCACTTGAACAAAAATGCATACAAGAAATAATAATTTTTTTAATTATTGCTGAAGGCAATCTGATCTTCTAGTAACTTCACAATCTTTTTTTTTTTTTTCTATCTATCATGCCTAAAAACAAATATTCTAGATTTTCTGTTTTATAAACAGAAAGGGTTTAATTCCAAAAAAATAAACAATACTGCACATTTAATATGAATAATATTACTCGAAGGATAAATGCATGAAAGAAATAATCATGTTTTTATTAATCTACTAAACATAAAATGGAGTTGATCTAGGCGTGTGGAAGACGGTTTACTCGTACCGTCTTTTTCTGAAAATAAGACATCCCTCGCAAATAAATCCTGCCGTAATATTTGGGACGTTTTGGACTATAAGCCCTCCCCTGAAAAGGGACCCTAGTTAAGATAATGTGAAAAATATAATTCGTTAAAAAATTGCTGTTGAATTTAGCTAGGCATCTCTAGCTGTTGGTAATATTTCAGAGAATTTTTTGAAAAAAAATATTTTAAGAAATTCCTTGTTTACCTCTAAAGTTTGTTTTAAGGAGGCTACTTAGACAA
This sequence comes from Hermatobates lingyangjiaoensis, assembly GCA_026182355.1. NCBI lineage: Eukaryota > Metazoa > Arthropoda > Insecta > Hemiptera > Hermatobatidae > Hermatobates > Hermatobates lingyangjiaoensis. The sequence goes on from JAPFBL010000599.1 coordinate 60,108, forward strand.
GAAGTATTAATTTAACTACAGATAGCATATATTGCAAGGCATGAGAGATTCAAACAAATGATTCTACAGGAAATAGATTTGGAGGAAAATCAGAAGGAAATTGCAAATTCTGATCATTTATGACGTTGTTACCAGAAGATGGCATGATTGTAAGCAAATAAATTTCAATTTCTATATAAAAATAATATTAAAGAAAAAAATATGTAAATTTACTTAATGTACTTGAAGCCCTCCTCAAGAATAAGCTCTAGCATGGATTTTTTATCTAAAAATAAAGTCAGACAGTGTCTTGTTTTTTACAAATTTTACGATAGAAATTTTTACTCGTCGTACGATACAACCAAATACTCGTACAAAAAGGCTATATACAACGGAATCGCTTCCTGTGAAGACAATATGACAGTCAGAGTAACTTGTTCAGATACCAGTAAAACAGAAAGGGTGATTTCCATGTTTTTTTAATAATGTTCCATTATATATTTACGAATTCAAAGGGTGCATTTTAAATCAATAGGTTCATGTTGGATGACCTATTATAGGTTGACACAATGAAGCATAAATTAGGTGCTTAAAAGACTAATGTAAGCTGACTCATTTGTAGGCTTCTATAGTGCGTGTCAACACATTAGCTAAACATCATTACAGGATTTAATCAGCTTTAATAACCTCCTAAAGATATTTATATATTCAAATTTTGAACATTTTGTTCTAATAGAGATGACATTATTTAGAAGATCAGACTTTTAAAATGGCTACTGTGCTAGATATAAATAAATGTATGTCAAGACTTGCTCCTTATTGTCCAACTTTATAACAGTACACTCGAACCTCGAGTTTCCGTACTTTCGAGTTTCCGTACTTTCAAGTTTCCGTACTTTCGAGTTTCCGTACTTTCGAGTTTCCGTACTTTCAAGTTTCCGTACTTTCGAGTTTCCGTACTTTCGAGTTTCCGTACTTTCGAGTTTCCGTACTTTCGAGTTTCCGTACTTTCGAGTTTCCGTACTTTCGAGTTTCCGTACTTTCGAGTTTCCGTATTTCAAGTTTCCGTACTTTTTTTTTCCTCCGAATAGCATAAATTATCATCCTTGCTATTGCTAATTCATAATGAGGGCAGAGTGGGACCGAGTAGCCTAGGCTCTCCAATTTCGTTAATTTAAGCAAACCATACCTTTATTATCTATAAACAATATTATTATTACGTATTTTAATGTATAATAAACATAAACTAACTGTATCCTGTTTTGATTTGTAATTATGTCTATCAACCTTTCGGCCATCCCTTGAACAAAGCACAACAGATCGATGCTTTTTAACGTGAAACCCTTTAATTCTAATGTAGTGCAATCAGTTATTATGTGGTATTTACTCATTGTAAGGTTAAAAATCTAATGAAATGGTATCCACATATAAAAATTTAATGATATAAACAACGCGTTTCGAACACGTAGTGTTCTTCCTCAGGCACTCATCCTTAGTTAATGCCTGAGGAAGAACACTACTTGTTTGAAACGCGTTGTTTATATAATTAAATTTTTATATGTGGAGACCATTTCATTAGATTTTTACCCTTACAATGAAACCCTTTAGCCGCATCAGCAAGCCCACTATAACTTGACTATATTAGAAAGGATGCGATGAGCCAAGAATGCGCCGAAGGTGGACCTCGCAGAGGAGGGTCCCACGACACCACATCAGACCAAAAAAAAGAACCTCTATTTGATGATTGTGATTTAAAGCAAGGTGAAGTAGAGAATAACCTAGCTATCCTTTCTTCTCATATGCCCTCCATACCCACTATTAGGCTACCACTTACCAGTGTTACCAATATCCGGACTTGTCTGTTTTCTGGACCCATCTCAGTCTCTATTAGTACAGAAATTCAAAGGTATTACTGTATACTCTACATATAAGTCACATGTAGTCTACATATAGTTTACATATAAGTCGTACTATACATATAGTTTACATTTAGGTCAAGCTGATTGCTATTCTCTTATAAATCCCATTTATTAAGCAATCAAGTACTTTCGTTTTATACTTCCTAGTGTTTAAATCAATGTCACCTGCTATTTACAAGAGATACACCAAACATGAAGAGATACCATGTTATTAAATGAATATGTCTTACCTAGTAAATCGTTGTTGTATTCGTCTAACTGGTTTCACATAGGTGCACTTTAAATATTGCATACTTCAATATACACAAAAACAAATCGTATAACACCTGATTGCAAGACCTACAGCAAACCGGTCGAACGACAAAAACAACGATTCAGTGTATATATATATATATATAACGATATCATACAAACACGTGAAATAACAATCAATGATCAAACCACAATATGAAATGGGAAAAAAAGACTAAGATCTTTCAACCGAAACAAGCGGTTTTCGTCTGAGTCAAAAAATCAAACTGAAGTTTTGGTTTTAGACTCTGACAAAAACCGCTTGTTACGGTTGAAAAATCTTAGTCTTTTTTCCCCATTTCATATTGTCGATTGATCATTGATATATATATATATATATGTCGCGCTCCGTCCTTCGACGTGGGAGGATGTCTATAACTTCGGCCTCTCTTCTAGTCTACTCCTGATGACGGACAACGGTTAGAAATATTGAACTGTTAAGAAATATTGAATTTAGTAAGCGTGATTTTTATTGTTTTTTTCTGTGCCGTGTTTTGTGTAATTTAAAGTAGTATATATATATATATATATATATATATATATATATATACATAGAAAATTGTCACAATAACACGTGATATAAATATTCAGGTAACTCACCACAAATTAGAGAAGATAGTCGCTCTAAGGCCTTTCGTTTTCACGTCGTCAGAGAGCAAGTGAATACAAGTTGTAAGCAGGTTATGAATTTTGATTTAAAGAAGGAGTAAGATTGGCATCATTGACAGTATTTTTCCCTATAACTGTTGAAATAGTCTTGAAGGAATTATCATACAAATCAAGACTATTTCAACAGTTATAGGGAAAAATACTGTCAATGATGCCAATCTTACTCCTTCTTTAAATCAAAATTCATAACCTGCTTACAACTTGTATTCACTTGCTCTCTGACGACGTGAAAACGAAAGGCCTTAGAGCGACTATCTTCTCTAATTTGTGGTGAGTTACCTGAATATATATATATATATATATACAGTAGCAGTTTGCTTCTCAACGCGAGTACTTCGCACTTCTTCCCGATGACGACAGATGTCGAAATATGGAAGTGAGTTCTGTAGTGTCTTTCTGTGTTCTTTTCTCTCTGTTAAAGCATATATATATATATATATATATATATATATATATAGTTAGTTATATATTTAGTTATATTTATTTTTATGTTTAATTATATAGTTATCAGTTAGCTTCAGCTACTCAAAGGGACTACTTCTGCCCGATGACGACGACTGTCGAAATATCGTTGTGAGTCTTTTGTGTGTGTCTTTTTTTGTTTTTCTCTTTCCTGTGTGAACTATATGTATATATATATATATATATATATATATAGGTGTATACTGGCAGCAATTCGTCTTTTAAACAAGTGTTATTAAAAAGCACAGCGCCTTCCACATTAATTATCTTCTTAGAAAGATGTTCTTTTTTCCTAATAATTTTCTTGTAATCCACTGGTAGCTCATAATGCTTATATATATATATATTATAATATATATATAATATATATATATATTATATTCACACAAGGGGTTCTTGAGGATTTTGGTCATAAAACATACAACTCCTGATTATAAGCCTGACAGATTATTTATGACCAAAATCCTCAAGAACCCCTTGTGTGAATTTGAAATATCAGTGGTCGAGAAGCTATATCAATATATATATATATATATTGGGCAGTGGAGGCAGAGGTTTGGCTGTTTATTCGTGGCGCACTAGAGTGACAGGGAAGCGATGGGCGTCAGTATCTAGCCGAGAGGTCTGGGGTAGGTATTGATCGGGCAGCGAGTGTACCTCCCAGACTGTACTGCCACGTATTACAATATTACACCAACTCCCACCACATTCCCCCCTCCCCCCCCCTCTATTCTACCACCGGCTTCCAATTACAATGTAATTATCCTGCATCTTCCCCGCCATCTTGTCTCAATTACATATTTACTTACCTTTTTATTTATTATCGTTTCTTCTTACCCAAGAGTAAAATATTTTTTTTTTGTTTTTGTTCCCACCGCCTTGTTTATTATTAATAATAATAATAATAAAAAAAGAAAAATAATCATACTGTGGCATCATAGTAAATAGGGGATGTTCTTAATTGACTGTGAGTTAGGGTTGATGGAGTCTGGGTGACATGTCATTATTTAAGGGAGGATCTGCTAAAACTGTGTCAGGTCATAGCTACCCCAGAAAACACCTATTCTTCAACGGTCCTTTAATAGAGTTAATAGAGTTTGTATAATAAGAGAAACACACTGTACAAATAACCAGGCTTCCCATCCTAATAGTAATTTTGTGCATTAATAGAACAAATGAATATATATATATATATATATATATATATATATATATACAATAAAATAAAAAACGAAGGAAACACACAGAACACACACAGAAACACACAGGGGTATATATATATATATACTTAAAATAAACATTGACACATAGACTGAAACATAACAAAATCTCACTTTCCAATATTTCGACCGTAATGGCGGTCGTCCTCAGGAAAAGAAGTGAATTGACGGAGGGACCACAGTCAACTCATATATTATATATATATATGAGTTATATATATATATATAAATATTATATATATTATATATATATATATATATATATATATATATATATATATATATATATATATATATGAGTCGTTATCAGCCTTTGGAGCGATTCACTTCTTTTCCTGAAGACGAGGACATCGAAATAAATATAGTAGTGAGTTCAGTGATTTCCTTTCTATGTGTTCTTTTTAAATTCTAGTTTATATATATATATACAACACAATTAAAAGAAACGGTCCAGCGGACTTTTTTTAAAATAAAATAAATTCAAAACGAAGGAAACACACAGAAAGACACAGACATAACTCACATCGATATTTCGACCATCGTCGTCATCAGGAGGTGCGAAGAGCGAAGAAAAAATATATATGTATATATATATATATATAAATGATCAAAACACAACATGAAAATGGGAAAACCAGACTAAGATCTTTCAACCGTAACAAGCTGTCTTCGTCAGAGTCAAAAACCCAACTGAAACACTACATTCAGAAAACATCTAGTGAGGGGTTGGGGAGAGTGGTATATTAAAAGGGTGAAAGCGCAGGATAGGACTAATGTCCAGAAAGGGATGTTTTGGGAAACAAAGGAGTACGGTAAGAAAGTGTATAAAACTATCCTAATATATATAAATATATATATATATATATATATATATATATATATATATATATTGTATATATATCATCTATGACGAACCTGATTTACAGGTTACCATCTACGAGAAGAAAAATTGCCAGGAGGCTAGAATCTGTTAATAAAAAGGTTGTGAATGCAGAAACTGAGATCATTTTCAATAATATATATATATATATATATATATATATATATATATGTTCAAACCATAATAAGAAACTCTCTCCTTATTTTATTTCATAGAAATTATTTTATACAATAACTCTCTCATGTCATGGTGTTCTTTTTAGTTTTATGCCTGAGGAAAGACACTATGTGTTTGAAACGCTTTATTTATATTATTTCTTTTCTATATGTGGAGACCTTTTGATTAAATTTTTTGCCCTGTAATTACTAGCATATATCTTTACTTATAGTGTAGGCCACTGTTTGTTCGTAAGTTAGGATAGTTATTTATTTTCTTTTTTCTTAAATGAAATAGAAGGAAGCAAGTGCCTGTGTGTGTGTGTGTGTGTGTGTGTGTGTGTGTGTGTGTGTGTGTGTGTTTGCGTGTATGTATGTGAATGTGTGAGCGCTGGTGAGAACGTACGTTCTTGTGTGAGTGTATGTATGTGAATGTGTGAGCGCTGGTGCGTCGGTACATCCTTGTCTGCATGTATGTATGTGAATGTGTGAGCGCTGGTTCGCACGTACGTCCTTGTGTGCAGGTGTATGTATGTGATTGTATAAGCTCTGGTGCGCACGTACGTTCTTGTGTGCGTGTATGTATGTCAATGTGTGAGGGCTAGTGCACACGTACGTTCTTGTGTGAGTTTATGTATGTAAATGAGTGAGCGCTGGTGCGCAGGCACATTCTTGTCGGCATGTATGTTTGTGAATGTGTGAGCGCTGGTGCGCACGTACATCCTTGTCTGCGTGTACGTACCATATGTGAATGTGTGAGCGTTGGTTTGCACGTACGTCCTTGTGTGCGTGTATGTATGTGATTGTATAAGCTCTGGTGCGCACGTACGTTCTTGTGTGCGTGTATGTATGTCAATGTGTGAGGGCTAGTGCACACGTACGTTCTTGTGTGAGTTTATGTATGTAAATGAGTGAGCGCTGGTGCGCAGGTACATTCTTGTCGGCATGTATGTTTGTGAATGTGTGAGCGCTGGTGCGCACGTACATCCTTGTCTGCGTGTACGTACCATATGTGAATGTGTGAGCGTTGGTTCGCACGTACGTTCTTGTGTACGTTTATGTATGTGAATGTGTGAGCTTTGGTGCGCAGGTACATCCTTGTGTGCGTGTATGAATGTGAATGTGTGAGCGCTAGTGCACACGTACGTCCTTGTGTGAGTGTATTGATGTGAATGTGTCAGCGCTGGTGCGCACGTACATCCTTGTCTGCGTGTACGTACCATATGTGAATGTGTGAGCGCTGGTGCGCACGTACATCCTTGTCTGCGTGTACGTACCATATGTGAATGTGTGAGCGTTGGTTCGCACGTACGTTCTTGTGTACGTTTATGTATGTGAATGTGTGAGCTTTGGTGCGCAGGTACATCCTTGTGTGCGTGTATGAATGTGAATGTGTGAGCGCTAGTGCACACGTACGTCCTTGTGTGAGTGTATTGATGTGAATGTGTCAGCGCTGGTGCGCACGTACGTCCTTGTGTCTGTGCATGTCTGTATCTATGTATCAGTACATCAGTGGTACACACGTGCTTGAGGCAAAGTTTTCTTAATCAAAAAGGTTTTTTTCAGCCTCTTTTCTATTTTGTTTGGTAATGTCTTCCCCCCTCCCCCACCCTTGATACTTTAAACTAAGAGAAAGTACCTCCACCTCTTCCACCTTGTCTGCGTGTCTCCTCCGTGGTGACCTCTGACTCGAAAATCTAACCAAACTTGCGCACACCAGGAGGCCAGCAGCAAGGACAATGGCGCAGAGGGGGTCCTCTCTGATTTCAATACAATGACAGTGAGGTGTTAATATTCACGTTGCGACCTCATACTCATGGCGGGGGGGGGGGGGGGGATTTGAATCGGACTCAGTCGATTCACGTCTTCCTAATTACCAGTTTAAGAGATTTGCATCAACCTTTCCATTCTGTCGTGCCTCTTTCGCAACCTTTTACTTGTCATCACATCCTGCTTGTGGCACTGAGCTGTATTCAGTACATAGTACTATAGATAATATGAGTATTCAGTCCATCTCAGTATCAGTTGGGCTCTCAAATAGACCACTTGTTTTGGTTGAAACAACCAGTTAACCAGTTTTCTTATTTCGTTCAATGATTTAGACGTTGCTAAACTGTTAAACCTTCCATATTGTTTTAGTAATGTCATTTGTAATAGCTCCTTCATTTTTAAATATTCCTACTTTTGCCTTTGAAAAAGATTTTGAATAAAATCCAAAAATCGTTAAAGAGAATTTCATTGGATGTGGAAGAATCTGACCACATCCCGATTCATCTTTCTTTTGTTATATAATATATATATATATATATATATATATATATATATCAATGATCAAACCACAATGAGAAAAGGGGAAAACAAGACTAAGATCTTTCAGTTTTCAACCGAGGGTTTTCGTCAGTTGGGTTTTTGATTCTGACGATGACCGCTTGTACGGTTGAAAGATCTTAGTCTTGTTTTCCCGTTACTTATTGTGGTTTGATCATTGATTGCTACTTCACATGTTTATGTGAAATCTTTATATATAGTTGAAAGATCTTAGTCTTGTTTTCCCATTCTTATTGTGGTTTAATCATTGATTGTTGTTTCACGTGTTTATGTGAAATCTTTTTATATATATATATATATAAATATAGGGTTATATAATAATATATATATATATATATATATATATATATATATATATATAGGGACTGTCGTCCCTCCGTCAACTCACTTCTTCTCCTGAGGATGACCGCCATTACGGTCGAAATATTGAAAAGTGAGTCTTTGTTGTGTTTCAGTTTATGTGTCACTACTTATTATTATATATATATATATATATATATATATATATATATATATATATATATATAAAGTTCAAATACGGCTTTCTTGGGGATTTGTGGTCTATAAAAATTACACCACTGTTTATACGCTGACGTTTGCGAATACTTACTTGGCATTTTTAATTCTATTTTTTTAAGAAGAAACTATTTACGTTTCAAGCCTCTATCTACCACCATCATATCAGATGCGAAGACTGTATGAGAGTCTTCGTATGTGATATGATGATGGTAGATAGAGGCATGAAACGTAAATAGTTTCTTCATCAAAAACAAGCCTTGAATATGCCAAACAATTTTTGGTGAAACGTAATGTCGGATTATAAAAAGGAGTGTTATTTCATTAGATCAAAACTCCTCAAGAAACCCATCATTGAACTTTAAGAATCAGTAGTTGAGGAGCTATATATATATATATATATATATATAATTTTGTCGATGAAAATACAATCCTAAACAGACAAATAAAGTTCAATTTAGATAAAAAAAAAACACTAGTTGATATTCTGTAGGTGTATTTGTTTTCAGTAGTTATGTTTTTTAGCTCTGAAAATGCCAAACGATTTTGATGAAACGTCGGGTTATAAATAGCAGTAGTTAACTCTTTGGATCCAATCCTCATGAAGCCCATTTTGAATGTTAGCAGTCACTAAGGTATGCTCGTATTGGGTATGATGTTTGTGCTTTGTTTATATATGTAAAATAGATAAGGGGAAAAAGTAGTTGATGCATGTATGTACAAAAAGAAGTTCTTGGCGGCATTTTGTTTGAATAGAAGAAGAAGGTGTGCTTGGTTATGTTTGGTGTTTGGTGTGAAGTATTTGGTGTTTGGTGTGAAGTATTTGGTGTTTGGTGTGAAGTATTTGGTATTTGGTGCGAAGTATTTGGTGTTTGGTGTGAAGTATTTGGTGTTTGGTGTAAAGTATTTGGTATTTGGTGTGAAATATTTGATATTTGGTATTTGGTGTGAAATAATTCGTATTTAGTGTGAAGAATTTGGTGTTTGTTGTGAAATATTTGGTGTTTGGTGTGAAGTATCTCATACTTGGTGTCAAGTATTTGATGTTTGGTGAGAAATATTTGGTGGGAAGTATTTGGTATTTGGTGTGTAATATCTGGTATTTGGTGTGAAATATTTGGTGTTTGGAATGAAGTATTTGGTATTTGGTGCGAAGTATTTGGTGTTTGGTGTGAAGTATTTGGTGTTTGGTGTAAAGTATTTGGTATTTGGTGTGAAATATTTGATATTTGGTATTTGGTGTGAAATAATTCGTATTTAGTGTGAAGAATTTGGTGTTTGGTGTGAAATATTTGGTGTTTGGTGTGAAGTATCTCGTACTTGGTGTCAAGTATTTGATGTTTGGTGAGAAATATTTGGTGGGAAGTATTTGGTATTTGGTGTGTAATATCTGGTATTTGGTGTGAAATATTTGGTGTTTGGAATGAAGTATTTGTTATTTGATGTGAAGTATTTGTTGTTTGATGTGAAGTATTTGATGTTTGTTGTGAAGTATTTAGTATTTGGTGTGAAATATTTGATATTTGGTATTTGGTGTGAAATAATTCGTATTTAGTGTGAAGAATTTGGTGTTTGGTGTGAAATATTTGGTGTTTGGTGTGAAGTATCACGTACTTGGTGTCAAGTATTTGATGTTTGGTGAGAAATATTTGGTGGGAAGTATTTGGTATTTGGTGTGTAATATCTGGTATTTGGTGTGAAGAATTTGGTGTTTGGTGTGAAATATTTGGTGTTTGGTGTGAAGTATCACGTACTTGGTGTCAAGTATTTGATGTTTGGTGAGAAATATTTGGTATTTGGTGTGTAATATCTGGTATTTGGTGTGAAATATTTGGTGTTTGGAATGAAGTATTTGGTATTTGGTGTGAAGTATTTGTTGTTTGATGTGAAGTATTTGATGTTTGTTGTGAAGTATTTAGTGTTTGGTGTGAAGTATTTGGTGTTTGGTGTGAAGTATTTGGTGTTTGGTGTGAAGTATTTGGTGTTTGGTGTGAAGTATTTGGTATTTGGTGTGAAGTATTTATTGTTTGGTGTGAAGTATTTGGTGTTTGGTGTGAAGTATTTAGGGTTTGGTGTGAAGTACTTAGTTTTGGTGTGAAGTATTTGTTGTTTGATGTGAAGTATTTGGTGTTTGGTGTGAAGTATTTGGTGTTTGGTGTGAAGTATTTAGTGTTTGGTGTGAAGTATTTAGTATTTGGTGTGAAGTATTTGGTGTTTGGTGTGAAGTATTTAGTGTTTTGTGTGAAGTATTTGGTGTTTGGTGTGAAGTATTTGGTGTTTGGTGTGAAGTATTTGGTGTTTGGTATAAAGTATTTGGTGTTTAGTGTGAAGTATTTGGTGATTGATGTGAGGTATTTTGTCTTTGGTGTGAAGTATTTGGTGTTTATTAGACAAATGGAGTCAGGCCTACAAGAAGTGAAGAAACACGCAGCTTTGTGTCGACTTAATTAAAGGCGACCTAGAGGCCTTTGTGAAGGCACAAACAGCCTGTAACATGTATGGGTAGGCAAAGGAATGGAAGGGAAACAGAAGCAAAAGCAGTCAACAGAGCGTGATAGCTTTAGCGTTTTCAAGACAAGGCCGGTGGAAGGCAGTCAAGCTTGGCTGAAGAGATGCGCGCCTTCAAAAGCCTTACCTGTTCAACTCCAATAAGAAGCAAGTCGGTCTTGTATGAAAACACACCCTTCAGTGCCAACCCACTGGCAACTGGTTTGCATGTCCATTAACAATTATAGAAATTCATCTTCCTCCTTCTTTTAAGAAGCACTTCGGCCTAGTTCGTTAATGAACAAGCAAATGTTCAACTTATTGTAGGTTACTTTGAAAAGAATCAAGTTTTGCACTGTTAAACCTACTCAAGGAGCCACATGCCAGATAAATAGAGGACTAATAGTCACTGGGTGTTAGTTTTTTTTTAAGAATGTAGTAAATGTGAAGGTTACATGTAGGCATATACAGTAATACCTCTCATTTTTGCGAATAGTGGGGACCGAAGACACCCGTGAAATGCGAAAATCCACGAATAATAAACGCCTTTATAAAAGCCTCTAAAGCTGAAACAACGACCTTTCCAACAGAGAGAGAATCCTGACCTTACTGAATACTGTACTGTCTTGTAAATAACAAAGAAAAACCAAAAAAAAAGAAATAATTCTGAACAAAGACTAATGTGTAGTGCGTAGATTCACAAGGGTGTGGGTGGTATACTAAACTGGAAGTTAGGTGATATGAATTAGCCAGTCAGATCAAAGGAAACATCTTTGGTTATTTTTTTGTTAATTTCAACTTCTATTTTTTGATATTTTTATTATTCTCTTGTTACAATTGAATATGTTTTAATATTTTTCATTAATTTTTTGTCTTTATTGAATATTTTTTAATATCTTTCACAGCTTTTATTTGACTATTTTGTGTTGTTATTTTTATTTTAAATTATGATTTATACAACTTTATTCTAATCATTCTCATTATTATTATTATTATTTAAGTATTTACTACTTTTATTCCTGGATTTTCTTTTGTTTCAGTTATTTTCCTATTAATTTTCTTCATTTTTACTTTCTATTTCTTAGTTCTTTGGTTATTCTTAGTTAATTTTTCTTACCTTACTTGAACTAGGCACGCGTGTAACAACACTGTTGGTTTCCAACCGTCGCTTCACAAGTGCCCTTGGTGACCCTATCTCAACTATCCTGATGACAGTTCAACCGAAAATTAGAGACAGTAAGTGTGTTCGTTCCTTCGTTCTGTGTCTGTGATTTACCGTAAAACGTATATATATATATACCTCATTAAATATCTTGCCAACATTAAGTTTAGTATGTTTCCTACATACCTTTTCAAAGTTTCGAATGCTACTCTTCCATCTTTGTGGTATCATATAAATTAACTCACCGATTTCCAGAAGGTCTGCTCCCAAAGTATACCAATATATATATAAAAAGATTTCACATAAACACGTGAAACAACAATCAATGATCAAACCACAATAAGAAATGGGAAAACAAGACTCAGATCTTTCAACCGTAACAAGCAGTCTTCATCAGAGTCAAAAACCCAACTAACAGTTGGGTTTTTGACTCTGACGAAGACTGCTTGTTACGGTTGAAAGATCTTAGTCTTGTTTTCCCATTTCTTATTGTGGTTTGATCATTGATATATATATATATACATACTTGGTTACTTGTCGTTGCGTCTACAATGAGCTTGGTCTCCCTTTCTCTTTTCTCCTGAAGACGGATTACCCGAAAATTTGAGTCTGTAAGTGTGTTTCCTTACTCTGTAGGTGTTACTCTTCTTGAATTTTGAACTCATATATATATATATGTATATATTATCAAACCACAATAAGAAAAGTTTCTTATTGTGGTTTGATAATTGATTGTTATTTCACGTGTTTATGTGAAATCTTTAGATATATATATATAGTTCAATGTAGAAAAAGAAACATTGAGAAATCAAAATCACACACCTACAGTCTCTAATTTTTGGTTTGAACCGTCTTCACACCGAAAATTAGAGACTGTAAGTATGTGCATTTGATTTCTCTATGTTTCTTTTTCCCTATTGAACTATATTTGTCCGTTTCGGATTGTATTTCCAACGAGAAAGTATATATTTATATATATTGATAAAAGTATCGATCGTTGAATAGAAACAAAACTAAAGTTTATCGGGACTTGGTCAGTTCTTCAGGTTCAAATTAAACTCTCATTGCCAACGTTTCGGTCTTTATTTAAAACCTTTTTTATAGGCAGAAGTATAAATTTTGAAACAGAAAAACTAAGTATTATATTACAAATGTACTAAGAAATAACCTTATTATTTCAGTTCAGTGTCACGTGTTCATTCAGACTACAGTTGTTAAAATCCACATACTATTTTTCTTTGTAAAATAATTTTTAACTTAGACTGAGTCTAAAACTCAGTTGGTTTTTTGACTCTGACGAAGACCGCTTGTTACGGTTGAAAGATTTTATAGTCTTGTTTTCCCATTTCTTATTGTGGTTTGATCATTGATTATATATATATATATATATATATATATAATACAATATATATAATATATATATTTATATATATATATATACATATATATATATATATATATATAATATATATACATATTATGTTAAAAAAGTTGAATACAACTAGTTAAAACCAGATAAAATACTAAAAAACAAATGATCCTACAATAAACACTAAAATTATCTAAAACTACAATACAAAACATTCTTCCAATTATAGTTGTCTTAACAATGGTGATGTTGCAGTCTTGGAACTAAGAGGCAGGCAATTAACAAATGAGTTAAACTTCCGCCCCTAATACAGCAGTAAAACGAAAACCGCGCCGTTCTAAAGAAACAAAACAGTCTTTTGTTCTTTATTGAAATCCGAGTGGTTTTTTGAATTTAGTTAATTCTTTTATTTTTGAATATTCTAAAACATTATATGAAAAAACAGAAGAAATAGATTCATGTATTTTTTTTATGTCCTATTAAATATTTGTTTTTAATTCTCTAGAAAAATCATTATTTTTCAAAAGTAATTACTTAATATACTTACATATTAAGAGAACTATTTACCTAGGAATTTATTGTTTACCTATTAATATGACTATTTATCTAGGAATATAGCTGTTTACCTATTAATATGACTATTTACCTAGGAATATAACTGTTTACCTATTAATATGACTATTTACCTAGGAATATAACTGTTTACCAATTAATGTGACTATTTATCTAGGAATATATCTGTTTACCTATTAATATGACTATTTACCTAGGAATATAGCTGTTTACTTATTAATGTGACTATTTACCTAGGAATATAGTTGTTTACCTATTAATATGACTATTTACCTAGGAATATAGTTGTTTACCTATTAATATGACTATTTACCTAGGAATATAGCTGTTTACCTATTAATGTGACTATTTACCTAGGAATATAGTTGTTTACCTATTAATATGACTATTTACCTAGGAATATAGCTGTTTACCTATTAATGTGACTATTTACCTAGGAATATGGCTGTTTACCTATTAATATGACTATTTACCTAGGAATATAGTTGTTTACCTATTAATATGACTATTTACCTAGGAATATGGCTGTTTACCTATTAATGTGACTATTTACCTAGGAATATAGTTGTTTACCTATTAATATGACTATTTACCTAGGAATATAGCTGTTTACCTATTAATGTGACTATTTACCTAGGAATATAGTTGTTTACCTATTAATATGACTATTTACCTAGGAATATATTTATTGGAGGTATGGTGGTGGGGGGATGAATGGAGAGAGGGAGGCGAAAGAGATGCGACATCATTAAAAAGGAAATCATTTAATGGAAGAGGAATAAAAAACAAAAAAAGAGAAGGATAATCTTATATACTGTAAATAGTACAACAGTACATTATAGTATTAGTATAAGTAGTACATTAGTACACTTTTCAGAACAACGAATGAACAACCATTTATTTTAGGAAATTATAAAAAAATACTTTTTTTTTATAAGGAACTTTTGTTATTGAAACAATGTATTTCAAAGACGCAGTTCTTCATGTTTATATGCATTTTTAATTCAATAGGGATGCTATTTATTATTTGTTTTAAATTCATGTTTTACTTTACTATAAGTAAAGTATAGTGATCGTGAAAAAATTCGATCTCGAGATTTTGACGGAATTATATGTTTTGAGGTCCCAAAAGTCGTTCTATGAAGTTTTCTCGATGGTGTCTGTGTGTGGGTGGGTAAGTGTGTTAGCATTGATTGTTACCATGCTACGGTCCAGAATCTTTGATGGATCAAGTTGATATATTGCACAAAATTGGGCCTTATAGTGTAGATGATGCATATTGTTTAGGAAGAATTATGCATGACGGAAAAGTCACTTTTTTTCTCTGTAAGAACTATTATTTTTCAGAAGTAATTACTTTATGTTTAATAACTGATCTTATATATTGTAAATAGTATAATAGTACATTATAGTACTATTAGTATTGGTATTAATAGTACATTTGTACACCTTAGAAAACAAAGTATGAGCAAACAATTAATTACAATTTATTTTCGTTAATTATAGAAAAGATTTTTCTTATAAACAACTTTTTTTATATAGAAACAATATATTTCAAAGACTTAGTTCTTTGAGTTTATCCGATTATTATTAAAAAGCAGAAACGAGAAATGAAACAAACCTGAAAAAGAATACTACATCTTTAAAAGGCGTTTGTTTAATAATAGAACTAATAATAATAATGATAAAATACCATATAGTAGATGACTATAGAATTTCACTGAATCATGATTTAACGTAATTTTGCTTAGCAAACATTGTAACTCTTCTAACGTAATGCAATCAGTTATTATGTGGTATGTACTCATTGTAGGGTACAAAGCTAATAAAAGTAGTCTCCACATATAAAAATTTAATGGTATAAACAACGCGTTTCGAACACGTAGTGTTCTTCCTCAGGCATTAACTAAGGGTGAGTGTCTGTGGTACCACACTGTTAATGCCTGAGGAAGAACAG
Organism: Hermatobates lingyangjiaoensis; assembly: GCA_026182355.1. Lineage (NCBI taxonomy): Eukaryota > Metazoa > Arthropoda > Insecta > Hemiptera > Hermatobatidae > Hermatobates > Hermatobates lingyangjiaoensis. Next base: position 76,075 of record JAPFBL010000599.1, read on the forward strand.
TACGTGTTCGAAACGCGTTGTTTATACCATTAAATTTTTATATGTAGAGACCATTTCATTAGTTTTTTACCCTATAATTGTAACCCTTATTAAATATGTTTATTTGCGTGTTCATTGTTGTCTGGTAGCAGTGCTAGCAATATGAATCATTAAAATGAATGACATTTGAGTTTTCAGGCCTATTAAAAACACTAAAAGGAAAATACTGTTGAATCTAGACAAATGAATAACAAAAACACAGAAAATGTGGCTTCTATGGTAGGCGTCGAATGAATGTGCTTACATTAGAAAATGCATAAGATCTTTCAACAAAAACAAATAGTCTTCCTCAGAGTTTATCCGATACTGTCTTTGGTATAAATAGGTAACAGATCTTCTTTTAAATATATGGATATTGATATTAAGTATGTAGTCAGAGTTAGTGGACTTTGACAAAGACCACTTGTTTTGGTTGAAAGATCTTAGTCATTTTTCTGATTTCTTACTGTAGTGTAATAAATAAAACGTACGCATTACTATAATAAATAAAATAATAATATATTATATGTATTATTATATATTATTATATAATAAACACTTTTTCTTCTTCTCAGGGTTAATATTTGGAATCACCTTTTCGAAACGTTTCGTCTTTCTTTTATGACATCCTCAGGGCTATAAACTAACAAAAACAATGGAAATTTGTCCTATTTATTTTACATTCATCATAAAAAATTAAAAAAACTTACTTACTTAAGGCTAGCTTCTAATACCGAACCAACAGATAACGGTTTTGTTGGTTCGTTAATAGAAGCTAGCCTTGAGTAAGTTTTTTGATTTGATATGATGATTGTTAAGCAGAAATGACAAATGTCCATTGTTTTTTGTTTTTTGTTAGTTTATAGCCCTGAAGATGTCTTAAAATAAAGACGAAACGTTGGCGAAAAGGTGATTCTAAATATTAACCCTGACCATATTCCGAGAACAAGAAAAAAGTATTTATTAGTAATTGTAGTCAAGAAAACAATACCTTATTATATATATATATATATATATAATAAATAAAAATTATAACCCTTTATTTTACTAGGAATTGGTCCAAGTGATACTAGATATAATGACTGATATTACTGTGCGTATTTTACTTTAAAATCGGAAAGGCGACCAAAACTGGAGATTCACAAGCTCAGAATCAAAGAAGAGTAACCTGCCTTTGGCTCTACGGAATACTTTTACTCTCTCTCTCTCTCTCTTTTTGAGTAACGTCTCTCTTTTCTGTAAGGGTACTCTTGGAATTTTGTTTTTGTGAATACATAAACAATAATATTTATTTGTCATACTGCCGTATTTGAAATTGTTAATTAAAAAAAAACATTTGTTCATATATTGTTACTATATATTGTAATATATTGACAAGATGTATTGTAATGTATTGCAGATACAAATATATGTTTTATTGATACAGCTTCTCAGTCACTGATTTTTAAAGTTCAACGATGGGTTTCTTGATGATTTTTGGTCTAAAGAAATTACAATCCTGTTTATACGCTGACGTTTTGCAAAAAAAATTTGTTTGAGGCATGGACCGCAAATAGTTTTTTTTCTCAAATACAAGCCTTGAAAATTCCAAATAATTTTTGACGAAACGTCGGCATATAAACAAAAGTGTAATTTCTTTAGACCAAAAATCCTCAAAAAATCTGTACTTGAACTTCATATATAAGTTTTAATTTACTTTAATATAAATGCGTTTTGTGTACAATAAATGATGAAACCCCAATATGAAAGAGGAAAACAAGACTATGATCTTTCAACCGTAACAAGGGGTCTTCGTTAGAGTCAAAAACCCAACTGAGTCAAAAAACCATCAGTTGAGTTTTTGACTCTAACGAAGACCGCTTGTTACAATAGAAAGATCCTTGTCTTGTTTTCCCATTTCATATTGTGGTTTAATCATTGATTGTTATTTCACTTGTTTATGTGAAACCTCTTTATTATATACTATTATTTTTAAAAATTTTTTTCACTAATTAAGTAATCAATTATACTGCACATCTAATATAAAAAAAAGAAGAATGTGAAAAAATCGTAATAAACTCCCTCCAAGTGAAGGGTGCTACTTTAGAGGAAAAAATAAAAATATACTTATGTTAACAAAAGTTGTTTTTGGAGTTATAAAAAATTATGACAATTCTTAGAAACCTTGTGATCTTAGTTTTATTTTAAGTTTCATCCTAAGATTTACTTATAAGAATTATTGTTATTAGATTAGCTCATTACAAATCTTTTAAACTTGAAAGGCAATAAATGTAATTTTGGAGAAAGAACAAAAGATGTTAAGAGGATCAGTGTTGTGGTTAATAAGCGATGACTAGGCATTAAAGAGAATTGCTTTTGAAAGGGGAAGGTGTGAGAGAAGATTGTAATAATGTTGGTGTTTGCTTTGAATGAGAGTCTGACAGGAAGAAAGGAGAGTTCAGGATCAGCCAAAATGGATTTCGTTTCCTCTAAGGCACTTCCGTTCACACGTCGCTCTAACCTCGAGTCAATACTCCCTCTATATATATATATATATATAGTCAAAGGCTTGTGTTCACAGAGCTGTAAAACAAGCTTCTTGTGTCTGCTCAGTCATAACCACCGTTAGATTTGCTTCAACGGTCGATGAGAAGCAAAAAAAAGGAAACCTGCATAAGTTTATTTTAATTGCTGGTAAACTATTTCACGCTGTGAAGGTGATCAAGGACAGAGTCGGCTTTGTTGTGCCGCTTTTTGAGTTGCATGAAATAGTATAATAAGTTTACAAAATATTATCACATGAAGGTAAACGCATTGTTTAGAGCGACTTATGAGACATTAGACTGGACTTGAAGATCTTGTTCATATACAAGACTCACGAGTGGCCAAGTATGCTTATGGGCATACTAGAAACAAGAGTGGTCACCTATGCTTAATTTATTTTAAAAATAATTTTAAAAACTTTCTTACTTTAAACTTTAACTGTTTGTCAATATAATCCACATAAGATCACTATAGATTATAGAAGCATTACGCTATAATAGTGTTGGGCGTAAAAGTGTTGGGCATTGTTTATATTATTAAATTTATGAATTTTGGTAGCAGTCGTTCTTTTAAGCAGATGTTATAAAAAACATAGCTATAGTTGGCTATTAAATTTCTATATGTGGAGACTATTTCATTAGCTTTTTACCCTACAATAATGAATTGTTATTTTGACTATGTATTTTTAAGTCCACGCGAAGTATAAGTAATTCGCTGTATTGACCCATACAATGCATGAAGGGTTACAAGGAATTAAGCGATTCAGCTGGGTACTGATTGCCGTGACTAAAACCAGTATCTTACTTCACAATAGCACTTTTCTTACACTAATAATCATTCTTTTTATTTATATTATTAAGTTATTAAATATATATATGAATGTTTCAGGTTCGTTAACATGGTGGCTTGGCTGACTTCATTGAGTTCACATCACTTCTGCAGTGATCAGCAAATCTCTCATGGACAACCTGCAATCTTCTTTTCGTTGTTAAAACTATGATGATGATGATGATGTTAAATCTTTATGATTCTTAGTCATCAAGAATGATTTATTGCTCAATGATCATAATAACTTTTTAAGACTAAAGTAACGATCATTTTGATCACTATTCATGAATGAAAAAGTGAATACTTTCTATTGCTCAATGATCAGACTGTTTTAATAATGATCATAATAACTTTCTTAAACAAAAATAATGATCTTTTTGACAGTTATTCATGAATGATGAAATTAGTGATTTTTATTGCTCAATGATCAGACTGTATAATGATCATAATAACTTTCTAAGACAAAAATAAAGATGTTATTGACAATTATTCATGAATGATGAAATGAGAAAATTTATATTGCTCAATGATCTGACTCATTTAACAATGATCATAATAACTTTCTAAGACAAAAAAAAAACATATTTTTGACAGCTATTCAAGAATAATGAAATCAGTGATCTCTTTTGCTCAATGATCAGATACTCCTAGCAATGATCATAATAACTTTCTAAGGTAAAAGTAAATACCATTTTGTATAGTCAATCAAAATTGATGAAATGGATGGCCCATGTATTCCAATATATAATAGTGATCATGAGAACTCTCTAAGAATACAATATCTTCAATGAGAGAAAGGGAGATGGGGATAGAATTGGTACTAAAAAAAAAAAAAAAGGTAAAAAACAATGATGTTCAAATACCGACCAAAAACATGCAAGGTTAATGATTAAAGAACCTTCCATGAAAACGACAAATGACCTATTAAGATTAAATAAAAGTCAAATCAAAGTAATAGTGGGTTTTCTAACAGAATACGATTATTTTAAAAAACATCTACATACATTGGAGATCATTTCAGAATAACATCTCTGTTCTTCAAGAATGATGAAATCAGTGATCTTCATTGCTCAATGATCAGAGTTTTTTTAAAAATGACCATATTAACTTTTTAAGACAAAAGTAACGATCTTTTTCACAATTATTCATGAATGATCAATGATCTGACTCTTTTAACAATGATCATAATAACTTACAAAGAGCAAAAGGAAAAGATCTTTTTGACAGTTATTCATGAATGATGATATGAGTGATCTCTATTGTTCAATGATCAGACTGTTTTTGCATGATGTTTTAGCAGACTGTTTTACAACATGATGGAAGAAACAGCACATGATTTGTTATTTGAATCTAAAGCCATTGATTTGATCTAAATACAGGATGAGAACAAAAATTGACAAAATACGCAAAGAAGCTGTCGGGCTACTCATGAGTTACTTAAGACACACGGGATTTATCTGACAGGTTATTATAATTATAACATATATATATATTATAATACAGGATAGATACATATAAATGTCGATGTAATATTCCTTGAGAATCAACTCAAAGGCTAACTTTCATGAGACCTTTCAGCCTTTTACAAAAGAAAAACAAAATGGTTGATGCATATCCCTTGAGAATCAACATCAGAGGCTGACTTTATTTAGTCCTTCAGCCTATATACAAAATGAAAAATAAAAGATTCGATGCTAATATTCCCTTGAGGAATCAACATCAAAGGCTAACTTTATCAGACCTTTCAGCCTTTTACAAAAGAAAAAAAAATGGTTGATGCAATATTCCCTTGAGGAATCAACATCAGAGGCTGACTTTTTTAGTCCTTCAGCCTATTACAAAAGAAAAAAAAAAGATTGATGCAATATTCCCTTGAAGAATCAACATCAAAGGCTGACTTTATCAGTCCTTCAGCCTTTTACAAAAGAAAAAAAAATGATTGATGCAATATTCCCTTGAGGAATCAACATCAAAGGCTAACTTTGTCAGACCTTCGGCCTTTTACAAAAGAAAAAAAAATGGTTGATACAATATTCCCTTGAGGAATCAACATCAAAGGTTAACTTGTCAGACCTTCAGCCTTTTAGAAAAAAAAAAAAAATCAAGAATAATGAACTGGATAAGCAATACTACTGGGATTGCACGAACAATGCTCTGCTGTCATTAACACAATGTGCCTTGTAATTGTATTAAATTAGACGATTTTATTTCAAATTAATTAATTCTATGAGTAATTAAAATATAATTTGAAATAATCCATTAAGAAAAATTAAAAGTAGTTGAATTCCAATAATAAATTTTCACTTTAAGATGCTGCCTTATCACATATATATAAGAAGTTATAACATCTGTTATGTCTGTAAATGAAACATGGAAGTGTTAAAGCAATGTAACAGTTTAAAAAGAAACAAATATATTACATTGTCAATATTATAAATCAATTTTGTAATTAATCAAATCATACTTCCTTAAAAATACCATTTAGTTTAATTATAGACATTTTTATTTTGTTTTATTGTTTTAAAGTATAAAACGGCTAATTTTCTGAAGAATGCTCACATAATTTTAATCAAATTTATGAATATATAGTACTTTTGTAAATATAATATACTGATTAGTAACTTACGAAATATATATAAACGTTTCACGGTGAATCACAAACACAGAACTAAAGAACAAACACACTTACTGTCTCTGATGACGGTTCAACCGAAAATTAGAGACAGTAAGTCTGTTTGTTCCTTAGTTCTGTGTTTGTGATTCACCGTGAAACCTTTGTTGTCCTTTTGGATAGTTTTCCTGTTTACAATATATATATATATATATATATATATATATATATATATATATATATGAGAAAAAAGACTAAGTGCTTTCAAACGAAAACAAGCTGACTTCGTCAGAGTCAACTTCCAACTGACATGATTTGATATCAGTTGGACTTTGACTTTGACGAACTCAGCTTCTTAAGGTTAAAAGAGCTTTGGCTTTTTTCTCATTTTTTATTTTAGTTTGGATGTTTATTGTTGTTCCGCGTATTTAGTGTGAAATTTTGCTATATAGATATATATGTATAAATACATAATATTTAAGAGGTCTTCGTCAAAATCAAAAACCCCAAGACTGCTTATGGTGGTTGAAAAATTTAAATCTTTTTTTCTGATTACATATTGTGGTTTGATCATTAATTGTTGTTTCACATGTTTATGCGAAATCTTGTTATGGTATATATAATATATATATATGTTTCACGATAAATAACAAACACAGAGCTAAGGAACAAACACATTTGTGTTAAGTGTGTTTGTTCCTTAGTTCTGTGTTTGTGATTCATCGTGAAACGTTTGTTGTCCTTTTGGATCGTTTTCCTGTTTAGAATGATATATATATAGGTATGTATGTGTCTGAAATATATGTATCATGCTCCTAAAATGTATGGTCCATATATAATATACTACAATATTCACTATACTTTACTATATCAATAAACCTGCGCAGTTAGCCATATTTATATACTAGTTATAGTATTTTTTATTATGAAATATAATACATATATAAAATATATATTTACATAAAGGATATAAATGGTGGATAAAATTGGAGATGCATATGGAAATTCTAATTGGACCATAAGCTTGGCAGTAAAAAATTTACATTGTAACAAATTTGTATTGTGGTTTAAAAAAAAAGGTAGTGTTTATATATATTATATATATATATATATTTATATATATATATAAATGATCAAACCACAATACGAAATGGGAAAACAAGGCTAAGATCTTTTAACCGTAACAAGCGGTCTTTGTCAGAGTCAAAAATCCAACTGACTCTGACGAAGACTACCCTTATGGTTGAAAGATGTTAGTCTTGTTTTCCCATTTCATAATGTGGTTTAATCATTTATTGTTATTCACGTGTTTATGTGAAATCTTTATATATATAATATTAAATCTCTTGTATATAATATTATATCTGTTTTATATAGATATTGATAAAAGTATCGACCGTGGAATAGAAACAAAACTATAGTTTATTGGGACTAGGTCAGTTCTTCAGGTTTGAGTCCCGATAAACTATAGTTTTGTATATATATATATATATATATGGTGCAGTATAAGGTACCAACATACCTTATATAAGGTATAAGGGTACAGTGAAGAAGGGTTTGAGGGTGACTAGGCCAGATCCTACAGGGGTGTGCATGATTAGCACAGTCAAGGGACCATTGACTACCATTGACTGATTCAAGTAGGTCTCATCCCCTGCACAGAGGGGTGAGTTGATAGAGGGTGGGGGGTGTTTCTCGAGGTCCAAGGGGTGCAGAGAATGCGGTGTAACTAACTGTGAAGTGGACATAATAGGGTGCGCTGAGAAGCTAGCTTCTCGTCACGTGCTGCCCCCTGCTAGGTTGCCTAATTCAAACCTTTGTATGCATCGCCTTTTTAACATAGAGGCTTAGTACAAAAAAAAAAACCTTTGAGCGTATTAAGCGACTTTATTATTATTTCATCTAGGATGATCATCACTGCTAAATCACTGAACCATCAACTCTCTCACCCTCTCTCTGTCTCTCTCTCTCTGTCTGTCTGTCTCTCTCTCTCACTCTGTCTCTCTGTCTCTCTCTCTCACTTTCTCTCTCACTCTCTGTCTTTCTTTCCTCTCTCTCTCTCTCTCTCTCCTCTCCTCTCTCTCTCTCTTTCTCTCTCACTCTGTCTGTCTGTCTCTTTCTCTCTCTCTCACTCTCTCTCACTCTCTGTCTTCTCTCTCTGTCTGTCTGTCTCTCTCTCTACTCTGTCTCTCTGCTCCTCTCTCCTCCTCCCCTCTCCCTGATACCCTAAGTTCTCATCTTTCTCTCTACTCTGGTTCTCTCTAAATAACTCATCTCTCTCCTTGTCCTGCCCTCAAATTTCTACACTTCCTTCTTCCTGCACTCTTCAAAGTACCATAGTCTCTCTTTCTGCTGCAACCTCAAATGTACTCATTTCTCTCTTATCTTCTTGGTCCTTACTGTCTCAACTTCTCCTTACTCTAACTCTCTCACTCTCAAATGTCATTCATATCTCTCACTCTCTCTCCTGACCTCAAATGTTCTCATCTTTCTCTATCTCTGATCTCTCTAAATCTCAACTTTTCTGTACTTTGATCTCTCAAACTCTCTGTCTGTCTTCCTTCTCTCTCTCATTCTCTCTACTGTCTCATACTCTCTCTGTCTGTCTGTCTCTCAATCTCTCACTTCATGTCTCTCTGTCTACTCTCTCTCTGTCTGTCTAGTCTCTCTCTCTCAACTGCTGGTCGTGTCTCTGGTACTCTCTCTCTCCTCTCTCTCTCATCTCTGTCTTTCTCTCCTAACAATCTCTCTCTCTCTCTCTGTCTCTCTGTCTCTCTCTCTCTCTGTCTGTCTGTCTCTCTCTCTCACTCTGTCTCTCTGTCTCTCTCTCTCTGTCTGTCTGTCTCTCTCTCTCACTCTGTCTCTCTGTCTCTCTCTCTCTGTCTGTCTGTCTCTCTCTCTCACTCTGTCTCTCTGTCTCTCTCTCTCACTCTCTCTCTCACTCTCTCTCTCACTCTCTGTCTTTCTCTCCTCTCTCTCTCTCTCTCTGTCTCTCTGTCTCTCTCTCTCTGTCTGTCTGTCTCTCTCTCTCACTCTGTCTCTCTGTCTCTCTCTCTCTGTCTGTCTGTCTCTCTCTCTCACTCTGTCTCTCTGTCTCTCTCTCTCTGTCTGTCTGTCTCTCTCTCTCACTCTGTCTCTCTGTCTCTCTCTCTCACTCTCTCTCTCACTCTCTGTCTTTCTCTCCTCTCTCTCTCTCTGTCTCTCTCTCCTCTTCTCTCTCTCCTCTCTCTCTCTCTCTCTCTCTCTCTCTCTCTCTCTCTCTCTCTCTCTCTCTTTCTCTCTCACTCTGTCTGTCTGTTTCTTTCTCTCTCTCTCACTCTCTCTCACTCTATGTCTTTCTCTCAGTCTCTCTCTCCTCTCTCCTCTCTCTCTCTCTCACTCTCTCTCTGTCTCTCTCTCACTCTCTCACTCACTCCCACTCTCACCTGATAACACCTTAAGATATACTCAATAGTTTTGCTTATCTGGTTACCTTAAAATGAACTCAATCGCTTTCCTTAGGTACCTGTGCACACCTCAAAATTTACTGAACAGCTTTCCTTACTTACCTGACCACACTTCAAAAGGTACTCAATAGTTCATCTTATCTGCCTGACAACCTCAAAATGTACTCAATATTTTTTTTTATCTTCTTGGTACACATTAACATGTATTCAACAGTTTTCCTTACCTAACTCACCACACCTCAAAATGTATTCAATAATTCCACTTTATCTCCATGAGAACCTCAAAATGTTCTCAATACTTTTCCTTAATTACATGAATACACATTAAAATGCATGCAACAGTTTTACTTAACTATTTGAGAATACCTCAAAATCTACTTAATAGTTTTCCTTACCTACCTCATTACACCTCTAAATGTACTCAATAATTCACTTTACCACCCTGAGAACCTCAAAACGTTCACCTTATCAATAGTTCACCTTATCAGTGAACCTAATACCAGTGCGGCTGAAGGTGTTTCATGTTCAACTGGATGGATCAGGTGAGATCTACTGGGTAACTTGCCTATCGCTATTCCCAGGTATTTGAGTTTCAACTATAAACAAATGAGTAATGAATTATATATATGTTTATTAGTGTATATTGGCAGCAGATTCTCTTGTAATCATATTTTCTTTAAGTAGACGGCAGCTTCCCGATTTACGACCTTTTTGCTGGTGTTTTCTAGTTTTCAAAGAAAACTAGTTAGAAAACTAGAAATAACTAGAAAAAAGGTCGTGAATGCGGAAGCTGCCGTCTATTTTAATAATATATATATATATATTAACAAAACTATAATTTATCGGGACTCGGTCATTTCTTCAGGTTCAAATTGAAGTCTCATTGCCAACGTTTCGGTTTTTATTTAAAACGAAACGTAGGCAATGAGAGTTTAATTTGAACCTGGAAAACTGACTGAGTTTTATTTTAAAACGAAACGTTGGCAATGAGAGTTTAATTTGAACCTGAAAAACTGACCGAGTCCCGATTCACGAACTATAGTTTTGTTTCTATTCTACGGTCGATGCTTTTATCAATATTTATATATATTAAGTTCGTGAGTTTGTTTGTTTGTTCACCCATTTTCCAATGGAGATGGAGACCTGAAATTATTATGAAGGAATATTTTTGTATACGATCCTTTTAACGAGGTTGACTATTCTTGTTCTCATCGTTGTATTGAAACCTCATATAAAATCTTTTTAGCAAACCCTCATGACTCTCCAAGTGTGTTATCCTGGTAAGCCTCTTTTGTCTGTCTGTCCGTAACTTTGTTGCCCAGACGACCCTCCTGAGGCAATAGATAACCTCCAGCAAAAGATACGAGTAACCTCAACCATGTCATTCTTCACCATGTAAGATAAAAGCCGTCTTGTCCTTTCCCCTAATGCCCAATGCTTATTATTTTAATATAATATCCTGTGTATACAATATATATTGCATACCAAATGTGAAAATAAACAAAAAAAAGGAGTTATTGAAAAGTTTTTTTTTTTTAAAAAAGTTCATTTTTCTATATATTGCCTACCAAATGTTGAAATAAACGAAAAAAAGAATTATTAAAAAGTTATTTTTTTTAAAAAAACAAAATGCTATTTTCTATATATTGCATACCAAATGTGAAAATAAACGAAAAAAGTAGTTATTGAAAATTTACTATTTTTTTTTTAAAAAAGTGTCATTTGCCTATGTTTTGCAAACCTATTGTGAAAATATGGGAAAAAAAGGAATTATTGAAAAGTTAATATTTTTTTTAAAAATAAAGTGCCATTTTTCTATATATTGCATGCCAAATGTGAAAATAAACAAAAAAAGGAGTTACTGAAATTTTAATTTTTTTTTTTAAAAATAGTGCCATTTTTCTATATTTTGCGTATCAAATGTGAAAATAAACGAAAAAAGGAGTTATTGAAAATTTAATTTTTTTTTTAAAAAAAGTATCATTATTCTATATATTGCATACCAAATCTGAAAATAAACGAAAAAAGGAGTTATTGAAATTTTAATTTTTTTTTTAAAAAAGTGCCATTTTTCTATATTTTGCATGCCAAATGTGAAAATAAACGAAAAAAGGAATTATTGGAAAGTTAATTTTTTTTAAAAAAAAAATGCTGTTTACCTATATACTCGTATTGCATACCAAATGTGGAAATAAACGAAAAAAAGGAGTTATTGAAATTTTAATTTTTTTTTTTAAAAAAGTGCCATTTTTCTATATTTTGCATATCAAATGTGAAAATACACGAAAAAAAGAATTATTGAAATGTTACTTTTTTTTATAATAAGGCGGTTTTTTTTATATATATATTTTGTTAGTACTGCTCAGTTTGACTGCTATAAAACTGTATGTAACTAGGTAAGAAAGAGCTATAGGTAATGTGGTGAGAAAACAAGTTGATCTCTCGAGTAGTGAGTGACTGTTTGAGAAAGTGGACAGCTCAAGGTTGTAAACGAACGAGTCGAAAGGTTATTTGAAAGTAGTCATTTCAATGGGTTTACCTTCAATGTAGTGCACGCCGGCCCAACCTTGATATTGCTGGCTTAAGAAATATGCTACTTATTGGCCAGCCTGATTGTGTTGAAATCAAAATTGAAAGGTTCGGATTTTTTTTTTTTTTTTTTTTTAAAAAAAAAGAAGATTATTAAGAATAATTCAGCAACAACAACAACACCACAACAACAAACCCTTATCTTAGAAGTTAGTTTTACAAACAACAGAGAAATTAGGGTCGGTAACTATTTAATCATTAATATAGACTTCAAATATTATTGTTGATAAATCAATAAAAAAATATTGATAATAACAAATAGGAGTATATTCAATATTGATAATAACGAATAGGTTTATATTCAATATTGATAATAACGAATAGTAGTATATTCAATATTGATAATAACGAATAGGAGTATATTCAATATTGATAATAACGAAGAGGAGTATATTCAATATTGATAATAACGAATAGGTGTACATTCAATATTGCTAATAACTAGTAGGAGTATATTCAATATTGATAATAACGAATAGGAGTATATTCAATATTGATAATAACGAATAGGAGTATATTCAATATTGATAATAACGAATAGGTGTATATTCAATATTGATAATAACGAATAGGAGTATATTAATATTGATAATAACGAATAGGAGTATATTCAATATTGATAATAACGAATAGAGTATATTCAATATTGATAATAACGAATAGGAGTATATTCAATATTGATAATAACGAATAGGAGTATATTCAATATTGATAATAACGAATAGGAGTTATTCAATATTGATAATAACGAATAGGAGTATATTCAATATTGATAATAACGAATAGGTGTATATTCAATATTGATAATAACGAATAGGAGTATATTCAATATTGATAATAACGAATAGGAGTATATTCAATATTGATAATAACGAATAGGAGTATATTCAATATTGATAATAACGAATAGGAGTATATTCAATATTGATAATAACGAATAGGTGTATATTTAATATTGATAATAACGAATAAGAGTATATTCAATATTGATAATAACGAATAGGAGATATTCAATATTGATAATAACGAATAGGAGTATATTTAATATTGATAATAACGAAGAGGAGTATATTCAATATTGATAATAACGAATAGGAGTATATTCAATATTGATAATAACGAATAGGAGTATATTCAATATTGATAATAACGAATAGGAGTATATTCAATATTGATAATAACGAATAGGAGTATATTCAATATTGATAATAACGAATAGGAGTATATTCAATATTGATAATAACGAAGAGGAGTTTATTCAATATTGATAATAACGAATAGGAGTATATTCAATATTGATAATAACGAATAGGAGTATACAATATTGATAATAACGAATAGGAGTATATTCAATATTGATAATAACGAATAGGAGTATATTCAATATTGATTGATAATAACGAATATGTATATTGGGCTATTATAAGTAAATTGTGAAACTACGATTCTAAATAACATCCTTGATAATGGTCGACGAAGACCGAAACATGTGGATATACAGAAATAAAAATTTTGGAGAACTGATTTATCTTGTCCCAAACTTATGGAAGCCAGACGTAAGGAAATTTGAAAAATTAATTCGAAAATGTGTCAAAATTGAAATAGGCCTAGGTTTTAATAGAACATATATATATATATAACTAAAGTTTATCGAGACTCGGTCAGTTCTTCAGGTTCAAATTAAACTCTCATATCCAACGTTTCGGTCTTTATTTAAAACCTTTTTCATAAGCAGAAGTATGATTTTTTTGTAACAGAATAACTAAGTATTACATTACAAATTATTTTACAAAGAAAAATAATATATGGATTTTAACAACAACTGTAGTCTGAATGAACACGTGACAGCGTCACAGTGTCACTTTTGTTAGTGTGTCATCATACTCTGCAGATAATTATTCAAACACCAGTGGCATCCTAGCGTAAAGGCACAAACAGAATTTCACTTTTGCCATTGTGTCATCATACCCCTTAGGTAATTATTCAAACACAAGTGACATATATAGGGTAAAAGCACAAACAGTATATCTCTCTTGCTAGTGTGTCATCATACTCCTTAGGTAATTATTCAAACACAAGTGACATATATAGGATAAAAGCACAAACAGTATACCTCTGATGCTAGTGTGTCATCATACCCCTTAGGTAATTATTCAAACACAAGTGACATATATAGGGTAAAAGCACAAACAGTATATCTCTCTTGCTAGTGTGTCATCATACTCCTTAGGTAATTATTCAAACACAAGTGACATATATAGGGTAAAAGCACAAACAGTATATCTCTCTTGCTAGTGTGTCATCATACTCCTTAGGTAATTATTCAAACACAAGTGACATATACAGGATAAAAGCACAAACAGTATATCTCTGTTGCTAGTGTGTCATCATATTCCTTAGGTAATTATTAAAGTGACACAGCAGCTGGTCCTCCTAATCATCCCCCCCCCCTCCACCACAATGGAGATAAACCTAATGACCCAGTCCACACAGCCGTATCCTTTAACTACATTACAACTTAATACCAGTCTTCACAAACAATTTACTACCCATTAACTCTTCTCATAATAACTGTATTTAAAATTATCATATTCATTATATTCACAAAATTAAGATATAATGTGGTTTTATAAGCTTGTAAACTATTATGAAAAGTATTTAATTTAAGCAAAAAAAAATTGGCAATTATTCCCCAATCATTTCTATAATAATTAAGAACAGTATGGATTTTTGCAAAATCATTCTACTAATTAAAGAAGTCTCATAACTTTGTAATTATTTTTAAAGTCCTTTGATATCATGCTAATTAAGTGCTGGATCAAAAAATACAATTTCCTTTTAGTTTTTGCGATATAATCATTACGTAATAAATATTATGTTTATAAATTATGGATGAGTCAGCGAATATGATCAAACATGATTTTATTCTTTGATTATTATCCACTATAAAGGGTTGTTTTTGATTTTTTTTTCTTAGTTCATTTTTGTCACTATAGTTACTTTTAGATATTGATAAAATAATAATTTGATATCAATCAATAATAATATCAAATAATTGTTTCATTCGTTAAAGTATTTATTAAGTAATAAATGAATTTATTGCGTTGTTTGTTTGTTTTTCACCGACCGCACTTATAAATTTTTCAACTTTTAATTTATTTCTTTATTATTTGGCAGCCAATTTATTATTGCGTCAGCCACATTAGCTGTTGATTCCTATATTGGGAGTATACCTACTCAAGTGTATTTAGATTAGGGATCTTTAATGAGTACATGACATCGTACAGGCTCGGGACCGACGGTTTAACATCCTTTCCGAGGGACGACATGCTCAGATTTATTCACTTCCCACGTAAATAAATCGAGGACGAGGTAGGTATCGAACCCCGGTTCTACCACTTCAGAGGCGAGCACGTTAACTTCTGAGCTAACCTGGCCCACTATTAATAAATATATTTAACTATATTACAAATTACATAATATTAAATAGGATTGATCTTCTACTAAGTAAAATTTAATCAAAACAAAATAATAATCATAAGGGACTAATTTTTATTAAATTGACTTAAAATAATTCGTAAGAGATTTTAAAAAGAAATGAGACCCTGATGGCCTCATAATATATTTATAATCTATAGTTAGATTATAAATGTAACGTTTTTTTCATTTGTTAAAGTTTAATAAATGATTAATAACAAATGAATAAGTAATAAAAGTTTCATAATTCAATAATAAATGAATTTATTTCATTTCTTGTGTAATACGTTTTACAATGGTATTTACTCATCTTTTGGAGAATGTAAAAAAAAATTCTTCTCTACACACAAAAAAAAAGTTATTGTTTAAATTAAAACCTCGTTTCAAACACTTAGCGTTCTTCTTCAGGTTTATATCTGCATTCTTGAGATGTGTGAACCTGAAAAAGGGCACTAAGTGTTCGAAACGCAGTATGTTTTCATATTATTTTTTTTTTTAATTCGTGTAGAGACATTTTTTGATATTCCCTTCAAAACGAATTTATTATGTAATTTCTTTGGAGGAGTGGTGGTGGGGAGTTTTAGAGGAGATGGAATTGCTGTTTTCATGGTCAGCTGTTATCATGGTGAGTAGAGAATGATAGATCAGATGAGATATAAGATTACATTGTTTTGAAGTGTTTTAGATAAGTTGTGTTAAAGTAATAGATTTATTGCTTAAAGTTATTATTAAAGCAGCATGGATATTCATGGATGAGTAATGGTTAAGAATGTCAGTTGTGACCTGATGAGCGAGTGAAGGAGAGAGTTAGAAATTCATGGATAGAGGTTGGTTTGGTTATTGTTGGTGTTGTTTTCACAGCTAACACTGTCTGTTAAAAAGTCAAAAGTAAAACAGTAGATTAACGCAAGACGTTATAGTTAAGGCCGGAGAATAAAGTAGAGAGGAGCTCACCGTTTTGGCTTTCAATTAACTAGAACTTTATTAGTGGTCTTTTAGCGTAATATGTGTCGTGATTACGATATAACTAGTTATTTTGAAACTTTTAACTTCTCAATTGAGCTTGATAGGGCCTTAGGGGGTGTGGAGAGAGAGAGCGGGGGGGGGGGGAGAGGGGGGTCTTAAAAAGTGTTAAAACTGAATTTATGGACTGATAATTGAGTAAAAATTTATGGTTGTAAGTAAGAAATCACATGAATTGTGTGAATGTGTGTGTGTAATGCTTGGAGTTGAGAGGGGGTTGAAAGATAGAGGGGGTGAGGGAGGTGGTGTGGGTAATGACACATAATGGAAGCGCATCTATGTGGAGCCACATGGGCCGTCAAGAGCAATGGCGAGACTCTGGTGCGATGGTATCGGCTAGAATGAAATAGAACTTAATTAAAACAAGATGGGAAGGCCAGACACACGGAGCGGCCTCCCTCACTATCTGTGTCCGGCGAGGGGTGTGTGTATGGGGGGGGGGGTAATTATTGAAGAAGAGCTAAGGCTAGAGGGGAAATTACAGCTTTTGGAACCGAAGCAGCGCTGTTACGCAGATAGGAACGAAGAGAGAGAGAACTGAGAAAGAGAACCGGCTCTGGGAAACCGGCTTTCTTACTAATCTAACTGGACGCGCCGTCGCCGCTCCCACAACTTGGCGAACCAGCTTGGTGTCTTGTCTGCTTTTTTGGGGGGGATGAGCCACGCCCTCCGGTCTACTCGACTGGAAAAAACATCTCTCCCTGTTAGTCTCATAATATATTTATGAACTCGAGAAGATGAGACGCATGGGCTTGAAACGTTAGGAAATAAAAAAAAAACTTTATACTTTGCTTAAGCTGCTTACAGAACTTAATGCATGTGCATTTATAACGCCATAGCAATCCAGATAGAAAAACCAATAAGTTCAAGAGGAATACTCTAAAGTCAACAAAATGCTAAAATGTACAGTAAAACATAATCCGAGTATTCAAGACTTCAACCATTTTGGAGTCCACTAGCAAAATGTTTCCAATTTACTAAAGTCTTTCCTTGTTTCTTCATTAAAACTGTGTCAAGTTCTATTTGTGTTATTAGTGGACATATTTCATGTTAAACATTCATCCTTTATCAGGATATGAATTGTAAGTTTGTTGAAACTTTATATTTGAAACATGATTCGATAGTGATTTAAGGTTAATTTGTTAGTTAGTTGCTGGTATATATGTAATTCTTGTTTTGTTTATGTTTATGTGTGTCAAGTAACCAGAGTTTCTCAGATTATTGCATTGTAGATTGATCTTTTCACTAATTTAGCTAAACTGGGTAGACTTACAGGTAAAAATTGCAAACATTATAAGAGAAGGAAATTGAATATAACATGCATACCATTTAAAAGATAATATTAGTGTAGATAAGTAGCAGATCTTTCTAAAGACATGTTTAATTAAAGAGAACCGCACTCTCGGTATTCACGACCTTCTGACTCTAAAATTATACCTTTTCCTGCTTTCCTGTCTTTTCTGGTATCAGAAAAACAAATCTGTTGCTCATTTCAGGAGGGTATAATTGAAATAAGGTTTGACGAAATGTCGTGTTTATAGTACATATACACCATATATACATCTATACAAATATAAATATATATATATAAAAAAACATTGCACATAAAACACGTGAAATAACAATCAATGATCAAACCAAAATATGAAATAGGAAAACAAGACTAATAAGATATTCCAACCACTGATGAAGACCGCTTGTTACTTAGTTTTGTTTCCCCATTTCCTATTGTAGTTTGATCGTTTATATATATATATATATATATATATATATATATATATATATATATATAATTAAAGTTACAGCTAGAGAACACAAGAAAAAGGACGAACACTCACGAATCTCGATAATTTCGGCGTCTTGCCGTCTTCAGGAGAGTGGAAAGAAAGAAAATAAAAGGAGAAAGAATGAAGGAACGGAGACGTAAATGCGTCCACTGGCCGATGTATATATATATATATATATTATATATATATATATATATATACCATGATAAACGAAAAACGGTCCGGCAGGACAGACAACAATCAAAATAAGCAGTGACACATAAACTGAAACACAACAAAGACTCACCTTTCAATATTTCGACCGTAATGGCGGTCGTCCTCAAAAGAAGAAGAATTGACGGAGGGACGACAGTCAACTCATATATATATATATATATATATATATAACTATAGTTTATCGGGACTCGGTCAGTCCCGACCGAGGGTCGTTATCATCGATGACGACGATGGTCGAAATATAGAAGTGAGTTAGTTATTCCTGTGTCCTATGTGTGTGTGCTATCTTCTTTTTAATTGGTTTTTATTTAAAAGTCCGCTGTACCGTTTCATTTAATTATATATATACATATACATAAGATCAAAATCAAAGAAAAGAAAAAAAAAAGAGTAAAGAACACATTTACTTAGTTAAAATTTTGAGAAAATCCGTCTACAATATCTAATGAGTCTACCTCATACAAATGTCTGATGATTGATGGTTGAGATATTCCTGGAGTGTAGTAGTAGTAGTAGTAGTAGTAGTAGTAGTAGTAGTAGTAGTAGTAGTAGTAGTGAATGAAATAGAAAAAGTGTCATGTTTCGAATCTCAACGCTCTCATCTAGGTAATTTACTTTTTAGATGATTGTAGTAATGAATTTATAAGAAAAAAGCAAGCCAACAGAAATGCAATACAAGTGATAAATTTCACTTCATTATATTGAAGATTGAAAAGGAAAGATTATTACATTGAAGATAACAAATCCTGTTCAACTCTAAACATCATCATCTCCCTTCTAAAGGTGAATGATTCTCTTACAGGCGTGACATTTATCGACTTGAGACTTTCTAAAAAAAAAAGAAAAAATCACCTTTCCAACTCATTAGACAAAGAAAGATTCCTTTCTTTAACTCTAGAGACATCAAGTGAATGGTCATGCATCATATATGTAGGTTAATCAAGAAATTCTCTTACAGTCACGTTGGAACATCATTAGCGACAAGTTTGCAGACTGTTAACAATGACTAGAAAAAGCAACGCTAACACTGTATGGATTGTACAATTCACACTTTCCAACTCATTAGACAAAGAAAGATTCCTTTCTTTAAAAGGAGACACAAGTGAATGGTCATGCATCATATATGTATGTCTAATCAAGAAATCTCACAGTCACTTGGAACATCATTAGCACAAGTTTGCACCTGTTAACAATTGACTAGAAAAAGCAACTGCTAACCAGCTGTATGGATTGTACAATTCACACTCTCACATAGCAAAATTACTGAAAACAAAATAGTTGATATATTGAGTTATCTATTCTATAGATACAGCATATAGTTGAAGAATACTAATCTATTTTTTATTAAAATTAAAATCATTATCAAACTATATTATTCGTTTTATTCTAACGTATTCACATTTTTCACCTGACTAGAATTATTTCACGTTCTATGTGAAATCATATTATATATATATATATATATAATGATTTCACATATACACGTGAAATAACAATCAATGATCAATCTACAATATGAAATAGCAAAACAAGACTATGGTCTTTCAACCGTAACAAGCGGTCTTCGTCGAAATATGTGTTTCTAGAAGTTTTTAATATATATATATATATATATATATATATATAACTTTAAATTACACAAAGCACGACACAAAAAAAAAGAATAAAAAGAACACTTACAGAATTCAATATTTCTGACTGTTGTTCGTTATTCGGAGTAGACTTCAAGAGAGGACGAAGTGAGAGAGATCTCCCCACGTCGAAGGACGGAGTGCGAAATATATATATATACTTTATCGTTAGATATATCCACCGTCTCTGAACCACCACGCTTGATTTCCCTCTCTTATCTCTCCTGAAGATGGGTCACATCAAAATTAGACACTGTAAGTGTGTGCTTTTGATTTCTCTATGTTTCTTTTTCTACATTGAACTACATATATAAATTTATATATATAAATATATATATATATATAATCAAATGAAAAGGTTCGATAGACTTAACATATAAGTCATATTGTAATTAAGACAAATATGGGGTAGTAATGGAGTGATTAAGCATCTCTAACACTCCGACTTTCGGCCTTCTCGAGGCTACCCTGTTAACCTGCTATATGGAGGGACAAACGAAAGAGGAGGAGAAGGTGATCAGGGGCTGGGCCTGACCACCTTCGTTTCATATCCTTCCTAATCCCAAATCCCCTCTTTTTATCCCAGCTCCAATCTAAGGTGTTATGCAATCCGTCCGAAGGATGGATGATACAGAGGTTAACTGTATTATGAACGGAGCCTCAAGGGCATCAAAAGACCTCCTTTGAGTAAATAGCCTTACTTCGGTATGCGGTGCTCTGCCGGAGCGCACAAAATACCACCTATAGAGCTTCAGGGATTTTCTCCTAAGGAGAAGAAAGTCCGGAGACCATCCTCCGGAAGCGCAGAGGGTCGAAAAGCGGTAACTAAAGGAGCCAACCTCTCACATGTGCACATAAGGACCCTAAGAAGACCATACCGAAGAAGGAGAAAGGAAATTACTTTCTTCCGAAACGTAGGGAGACTGAATGGACATTATCAATGTCCATTGATATTATCAATAGTTGGTGCAGATTCTGCAAAGAGGAAGAAACACCGTTGCACCTGCTGACTGACTGTAAGGGAACTTTGCTGCTCAGAGGTAGGTGCCTCGGGACACTCAACAAACCATAGAAAAAATTTTACCGCTGGAATCAGCAAAAATGTTGAGCTTCTTGGAGGCGTTGAGCTAACATCTGGGGTACTTTAGTACAGAAGAGGGGAAGTACAATAGTTTTTTTTTTAATTCGCAGTGCTATAGTCACTCTCAAAAAAAAAACCACAAACATAGACAGACATAACTCAATTCTATGTTACGTGAATTATCCACACATAGAAGTAAGGTATGTCTGTATCTATTATATACTTAGTATATAGATCTACTATATATATATGTATATATTTCTAAGGCACAGTAAAAAATCATAAAAAAACCAAGATCATTCAACTGAAACAAGTGATCTTTGTTTTAGTATATATGTTTATACATTTTTAATTACACAAAAGACTACACAGAAAAAAGTATATATATATATATATATATATATAGTTATATATACACAAATATTTTATTATTACGGAGGTTGATATAAGATATTTTTATATATGTGAAGTTTTCTAGGTCAAACCAGAATATTTTTCTAGTTTTGTCATAATAATGTAATTTTTTTTAATATTTTATAATTTTATGTTTTTATGTCATATAAGAATTACTTTTTTAAAATTCATTTGCAGATTTTTTGCAAAATTTTAATAGGGAAAATCATTTTTGTAAGTTAATAGAGATTTTACTGAATCTAAGAATTAATTTTATAAACATAATAGAACTTTTTAATGTTCTATTATCTTTCACGTTTGTTTCATAGATTGATTTTTTTTTAGTAATCTAAAAATGAATATATTATTTTGAAAATGCATATATGAATAATTCTTTTTTTATATGACAAATGGAGTGTATTAAATGATAAGAGAACACTCAGAGGGTTTACAAGCTATGAATACTTTGTTATATTAATGACTTGCTCAAATTAAACCCAATTAAAATAAAATAAAAATGGTTATCATCTCTGACTATGGCATTGTATTTCAGTCTAATGAATGTTTAGTACAACATTATTTATCTCTCATATATAAAAAAATCTTGGGCAAGAATCTACTAACAACTTTAGTTCCATAAGAAAAACTATTTCACTTCAAATAACTACATTTTGTTTCAAAATTTCTTAAAATACATTTCTATATATTCGCAAAACGTGAAATTTCATTATCAATTTATTATACTTCGAAACAAATAGAAAATATATAATAATGTTCAACACATAACTATCTACTTTCTTTTTTACAAATAACAGATATTAGGAACTATTTATATTGAATTTAACTGATTTACTAAAAAACAGTGTTTACTTAAACAATTTCTAATGATATTCATTTGGTTTAATCTATCGTTTCATCGGAAAGCTACGTCGTGAAAATATTAAAAATAAATAAATACAGAATTTTTTTTATGTTTGTAAGAATTAAATGATACTATCTAATTTATATAATGACTACAAGTACTATGATTATTTTTTGTTTTAAGTAACAATATTTTAGTGTTATCAATTTTGTTTATTTTGGATTGTTCATATTTCATTGAGTAAAAATACATTTCATTACTTGAGCCGTTATTAATCTTTTAACCATGAATTAATCTCTTTTAGGTATACAAACTGACTTTTTTAAAAATTTGTTTAGGTAAATGCATTACACTATTTTCGACTGAAAGATGAATGGCGTCATTCATAACTATCACTTCTTACACCTCTGTTATAAGACTTTCTTTAATAATGGGTACTTTTGCATTAAGAAAGTTATTTTCTACCTGAATTTAACCGCCCGAAGTGGGGCCATGCAGTCTCTTCCATAGGCTGGATGGCTTAAACTCCACGAGGTTCTTGAACCGGGGCAACATTAGTGCCACTCCCTGGGGCCGTGCAGTTAGCCGCATTGGCTTTACACGTGAGATCACCGAGGGCAATAAGAGCCACTGACCCTACCTGCAGCTGAGCAGGTTCAGTAGGACCTCGGTCCGGAGTTTGATCCGAAACTCTTAAAATAAGTCGGTACTGCGGGTGGCGGGGCCCCTGGAAGAGTTTCTCTCTCCGGCCCGCCCTTGAGGTCGGACTCGTAGTGGTTGTGGTTCTCACCCAGGTTGGGTAGACCTTCGGGTCGCTGCGTGAGGAGCAGTCTCTTCTCGGGCGGATGCCTGCTTAGCATCCGGGGGAGCTAGACCCCAGCCTTTACCAGTAGGTACGGACCACGATCTCAGCTAAGTGGGCTGGAACACTGGTAGTTGCTTTCTATTGGCTCTAAAGGAACTCAGGGTGGGTGTGAATGGGACCCCCTTCGAGCATTATATCTAACGTAGAACGAGACAAGATCTCCTCTTACCAAGTCCGTACCCGCCAGGTGGCGTTGGCCAACAAGGGATTTTAATCCCTTATTTTAACCTCATTAATCCAGGAGCACCCACAATGGGGCCCAGAGGGGTCAAATCATTGCAACCCCTGATCCCGGAATAACGGGTACTTTCCCTCTTGTAGGAGGTCGACTGAATCCTCAAGGATCCTGTGGTAGACCTAAAACTGTAGACCTTTGTAGGAGGTCGGCCAGTCAACATGAATTTAACACGCCCTAGTAGTGCTGTGCAGTTATCCACAGGTTGCATTGGTTTCTGTCACAGGTTCTTTGAAGCAGAGGCTAAAAAGGCCATTGACCTTACCTGACGCTGAGCAGATTCAGTAGGACATTTGGTCCAGAGTTTGATGCAAAACTTTTAAAATACGTCGATAGTGCAGGCGGCCGGGGTCTATCCATTGAGGGCTTTCTCTCCATCCCGCCAACAGAGGTTGGACTCGGAGTGGCTGTTCGTTCACAGCCAGGTTGGGTAGACTCTTGTAGTCGCTGTGTGAGAAGCAGTAAGTTCTCGGAGGGATGCCTGCTTAGCATCTATCAAACAAAAAGCCGGAAAACGACTGACTTTATCACCTTATTTGAGAATCAGTTTAAACAATAAAAAAAAAAGAAAAAAATCAAAAAATATATTAATAACATAGTAAACAATAAATTAGGATATAAAAAGATTAGCATTAAAATATTAAGCACAATGTTCTCATTTATTTGTCATAACCTAATATTTTAAAATCTTTCATTTTTCATTTTTACTCGATATACATTTTCATTTTCCTTTATTTTTTTGTACAATATATATATATATAGATATATATTGTGGACGCATTTACATCTCCGTTCCTTCATTATTTCTCCTTTTATTTTCTTTCTTTCTTCCCTCCTGAAGACGGCAAGACGCCGAAACTATCGAGATTCGTGAGTGTTAGTCCTTTTTCTTGTGTTCTCTAGCTGTAACTTTAATTATACATATATATGTTTAAAATGAGTAAAAAGTCAATTTATATATTACAAAATACGATTATATTTTGAATTAAATAGAACTTCTTCATTATTCCTTTTTTAGTTATGTACAAAATAAAATATTTTATCATTAAAATTTAGCTGTACCATACTTATAAGGTTTTATTAACGACTAGCAAACGTACCCGTCTTTGACGGAATCAAAAATTCGATTATACTTGGTATTCCAAAATGCTATTAGAAATTAGTGAATAGTACAGTGTTAAAGCGAATTCCTCTGTATACACCACATCAGCTATCTGTCCTTCAGGTTCATGGAAGAACTAAGAGTTGGAACCCTGGACTCTTGAGCAAGCAAACTACAGTTGACCATGTGAGAAAAACTTGGTCTCGCTTAATTTATTTCCAGCGTTAGATAAAGTTTCCCCTTACGACTTAGTTAACGTCATTGCAAAACCGATTCCGACTGGACTTTGCAATCGTTTCAACAAAAACAAATAGTGGCTCGGAATCAATGGTATGCGTGGTATACACACAGACTCCCCAGTACCATACTCAGTCATGATGTCCGTCTCTATGGAGTATCTGTGTAGAGACGAACTCAGAGTCGTGTCCCGTTGCAAATTTTTGGGCACTCAAGTTTCGTAGCATGATTGGTGCTCCTACTTTAAGTTTTTACTCATAAGCGGGCTGTCCAGGAGCAGCCACAGAGTCAAGAAATTCAGTTGGATAATAAACTGATTCCTTTTATCACTAATCACTCTCTTTACTGACTTGTAAGTTCTTTCCTCAGATATAGCGTAAGAACTTGTTTGTTGATTTTTCCTCCCTGTTCATATTAAAGGTTGAGAATTGCTCGTTTACAAAGCTATTTATTCTGAATAGATAGTACATCTTCAACTCTGGGAAACACCTTTTCAAAGATATCAAACACGCAATATATTCATATGCTCCAATGAAATTAAAATCAACTAACAATACCTACTTACTACATCTGTATATTTTCAAAATAAACATGTCTGTAAAGTTAGCAAAATACAGCTTAAAGGCCCATAACTTCCCTGGGCCTTTGAATGATTGAATTATCAATCTATTCAGAGCCTATATTTTAAGTTAGACATACACAAATCTACTGTCAAAGTTTCAGCTCGCTATATTTTATGGTGGCTGAGTTTACTTGTGACAAACGTTTTTGCTTTAAACGTCTATAACATCACTTCTATGTTGAATTTCTAATCAATTCAAAGCCTATATTTTATGTTAGACATACACAAATCTACTTTAAATGTTTCAGCTTGATATGTCGTATAGTGAATGAGTTTATTTGTGACAAAATTTTGCGGACAAACCGACAAACCGACAAACTGACAGAAATATTTCTAAGGGTGGATTCGGTTTCTCCAATGTATGAAACGTAAAGGAAACTTGAAACCAGTCAGTTCTAAGTAATGTGCAGACAGAACCTTTCTTTTATTTATATAGATTTTGTGTTTATAGTAGCTGTCAGAGGAAGAATAAGGAAGCAATGATTTGAATCACCAGACCTGGAGGGATTGTTACATCTGAACTGGATTTATCTAACGAAATGCTCTAAACAATGTTTATGTTGCACCCTTGAACAAAACTAAAACAAATGATAAATCTTTTTGTGTTTAGTTTATGAACCATATTATTTCTTTCGATAATATTGAAATATCAGGAATGGACTCTTTTGTTCTATATTACAAAAACGGATACAAATGTTTCTGAAATTCTTAAACTTGCCATAAAGTATGTTTTGTTATGATAATGTTGAGCAAAGGCTAATCCAGATTTTTTTTTTATGTGAAAGGCTTCTAGAAAAAACGATCTTGTAAATAACAGTAAAGGTTTCTTAGGTTTACTGTTTTTTTCATCCTTTAAAAAAAATCCTTAAAACTAATTACTAACATTCTTAGATCCTAACGTAGTGCAATCAGTTATTATGTGGTATTTACTCATGTAGGGTAAAAAGCTAATGAAATGGTCTCCGTATATAAAAATTTAATGGTATAAACAACGCGTTTCGAACACGTATTGTTCCTTCCTCAGGTATTAACTAAAGGTGAATGTCTGTGGTACAGTTGCCTTAGTTAATGCCTGAGAAAGAACACAACGTGTTCGAAACACGTTGTTTATACTAGTATATTTTTATATGTGGAGACAATTTCATTAGCGTTTTACCCTACAATTCTTAGATCCTTTAAAATTGGAAAACATCCTTAGAAATCACGTAATCACAATTTTTTGTTTCCAAAAAAAAAGAGAAGAGCAAGAGATTACATTATTATATGACTAATTAAAGAATTTCTTATAAAATAATGAATAATTCTATACAAAAAAAAATTATTTAATTAAAACATAAAAGTACAGCGGATTTTCCATATATATTTTTTATTAAGTAATCATCAGCTTTATTATTTATTACTATATAATTACATAACTTGTTTATCTTATTTTTCCTTCAATTTTAATATATTCATACAAAAAATAATTACATTGATTATATATATATTAATAATTGAATCTGTTTAAAAAAAAATTTGAATTTAATGAATAGTTTGAAAAGAAAACTGGAATTTTTAAACTAATATTACATGTATAGTATATCATTTTTATGCATGGAAAAATACACACACACACACAAAATCACATATATTCATTTTTAAATATTATATTATTACTAATAAATTATACATAGTTTATAAACCTGTATATAATATTTACTTATATACTTTACTATTCATTTTGAATTCATATATATATATATAAACTAGAATTTAAAAAAGAACACATAGAAAGAAAACCACTGAACTCACTACTATATTTCGATGTCCTCGTCTTCAGGAAAAGAAGTGAATCGCTCCAAAGGCTGATAACGACTCATATATATATATATATATATATATATCAAAGAAACGGTCCAGCGGACTTTTTTAAATAAAATAAATTTAAAACGAAGGAAACACACAGAAAGAGACAGACATAACTCGCATTGATATTTCAACCATCGTTGTCATCAGGAGGTGTGAAGAGCGAAGAGTTACGCAGGAAGGCAGGGTAGGAGTCACCGCCCTGCCTTCCTGCGGGACTCTTCGCTCTTCACACCTCCTGATGACGATGATAGTCGAAATATCGATGTGAGTTATGTCTGTGTCTTTCTGTGTGGTTCCTTCGTTTTGAATTTATTATATATATATATATATATATATCAATGACCAAACTGAACTGAACTGAATGAATGTATTTATAAATTCTGCCCGACGAAGACGAATTTCGAAATATCGTAGAGTGTTTTTATCTGTTTTTCTCTTTCTTTTGTGAACTATATATATATATATATATATATATATATATTTTCAGTTGATAAACAGAAGACGATCCAAACTGGACGCAATAACAGTTCAAAACTGAAGATAGGTAGCACACAAAGTAAAGAAACACACTTACAAACTCAAATTTTAGGGCAATCCGTCATCAGGAGAAAAGAGAAAGGGAGACCAAGCACGTTGTAGACGGAACGGCTAGTAACGCAACGGGTTTGTGTTTCTTTACTTTGTGTGCTACCTATCTTCAATTTTAAACTGTTATATATATATATATATATATATATATATATTCTCCTTCGCGGTAGCACGCTTCAGCTCTCACCCAGTGAGTTCTTTAGTTGACTGTTGACTCCCAACTTCTTATCCTGGGGACGACCGTCAAAACGGTCGAAATATTCAAAAGTGAGTCTTTGTTACATTGAACCACATATATATATATATATATACCATGATAAACAAAAAACGGTACGGCAGGACAGATAACACTTAAAATAAACAGTGACAAATAGACTGAAACATAACAAAAGACTCACTTTTCAATATTTCGACCGTAATGGCGGTCGTCCTCAGGAGAAGAAGTGAATTGATGGAGGGAGGATATTACGGTTGAAATATTGAAAAGTGAGTCTTTTGTTATGTTTCAGTCTATATGTGACTGTCTATTTTAAGTATATATATATATAATTTATATATAACTATATATAACAATTAAAAGAAACGGTCCAGCGGACTTTTTTAAATAAAATAAATTCAAAACGAAGGAAACACACAGAAAGACATATACATAACTCACATCAAAATATCGATGTGAGTTATGTCTGTGTCTTTCTGCGTGTTTCCTTCGTTTTGAATTTATTATATATATATATATATATGTATGAACGTATAAGCCACAAGAAAAAAAGTAAAAAACACAGAGAATATGCTCTAAAGCCTTTCAATTAAATGTCATTAGGTGTCAATTAATTTTCATCACGTGTTTATTGTGATTATTTAGTATATATTATATATATTAGTGTACTTCGTTAGCAGTTCTTCTTTTATCCAAGATTGGTTGTACACGACTGATCAATTTTTATGTATTATTATTTATTGTATGTTTTCTTAAGAGGCTTTTTTTATTTGGAAAATAAAAATATATTATTATGATTGTATTATAATAAAAATAATGTTTGGAGAGTAGTGTTTGCTTCCGTGTAAATGTGTTTCGGTTGACTCGAGGCAGTGTGCGTTGTTGGTATTTATACCATTAACTGAGAGATTTGTTGTTTCCCTTGGGTTTGGCGTGATGTTTGAGTAGAGTCTTTAATATTTATCGGGCCGTCCAGTCACGTCTAAGATAGATGGTGTCTTGACGGTATAAAAGTGGCTGAGGGAAGTCTGTTGTTGTGAAGACAGTGGTATGTGTACACAGAGACGTGCTTTGAGATGGGTGTAAGGGGCCAAGGGTTTAGGAGGAGGAGGAGGAGGCTACAGCCGGCTCTGTATAGAGAAGCAATGGCGATTGTGCTATAAAGCCCCACAGCGCGATGCCCACTATAATCAAGGAGAGGGAGAGAGAGAGAGAGTGAGTGAGAGATACTCTAATCACCGGGCACCCCTCGTGCCGACGTGACCGCCGCCCCCTCCTTCTCTACTTATCTGATTGTTTTTGAATATTCAGATACCTCCTTCTTCCCCTCCGACACAACACACACACACACACACACACACACACACACACACACACAACTCTTCTTCTTCACCCGGCCTCGCTGGCCCCCTTCACCTCTCACTCTATCTCTCACTGACTTGTAACGAGGAATCGGCATCAAATAACATGGACTTCTACACTCATCACCTCGTAAACATATCCAACAAAATCACCAATTCACACCAACTCCCCCAACTCTTATTCACACATCCTACACTTTTTTTATATATATATTTATATAAGCCCTCGGTGAGACACACTAAATACCCAATAACTAAATAAATACAATTTGTTACCACCACATAAGACAATATGACTTAAAAATAACGTAATATGACACTAATGTATAAAACATAAATTCTCTTGTTTATATATATAAATATATAACTTCAATTCAATGAATATATAAATTCAATATATAAATGAATATTGATCATTCGAAACATGTCGACCATAGGAGATGTACTTTATTGTGTAGACGAAATAACGAGAGTGTTATTTAGAAAATTAAGAAACAGGTATCAGCTAAATTTGGTGTCATTTTCAATAATGTGTGTGTCAAGGAAGGACCGCTACCAAAATTTACGAATATATATATATATATATATATAATATATATATTTACTTTGAGTTTGTAAGTGCGATTCATTACTCTGTGTGTTACTCCTCTTGAATTTTGAACTCGTAAATATGAAAAATTTATATTGCTACCAAAATTTACAAATATCAAAACTTTAGAAACAGGTATCAGCTAAATTTTGTGTCATTTTCAATAATGTTTGTGTCAAGGAAGGACTGCTACAAAAATTTACAAATATATATTGGCAGCAGATGTTCTTTCAAGCATATTTTATTGAAAATGATCGCTGTTTCTGCATTTTAACAGATTTCTATTAACAGATTCTAGCATCCTGGCTATTTTCCTTGTTGTAGTAAGTAAACTATAAATCAGGTTTGCCAATGACATTTCCAAGTAAGCAAGTAAGTAAGTAAGTAAATATTTACTTGGAAATGTCATTGGTGAACCTGGCTTATAGTTTACCTACTACAACAAGGAAAATAGCCAGGATGCTAGAATCTGTTAAAATGCAGAAATTGCGATCATATTTAATATATATGTATATATAAATTAAGTTCAATGTAGAAAAAGAAACATAGAGAAATTAAAAGTAAGTGTCACTTTTAATTGCTCTATGTCTTTTTCTAAATTGACTATATTTGTTCGTTTCGGGTCGTATTTCTAACGAAAAATAATATATATATATATATATATAATATATATATACTGTTAAAAAGATTTCACATAAACACGTGAAATAACAATCAGTGATCAAACCACAAATGAAATGGGAAAACAAGACTAAGATCTTTCAACCGTAAAAGCGGTCTTCGTCAGAGTCAAAAACCCAACTGAAACAGTCTTGTTTTCCTTTTTCATTTGTGGTTTGATCATATATATACATGTATATATAAAAAAGGTTTCACAATTAACACGGGGAATAACAATCACTATTCAAACTACAAAAAGAAATGCGAAAAAAGACTATATATCTCTCAACCGTAACAAGCGGTCTTCGTCAGAGTTTGAATCCCAACTGCATTTGACTCTGACCGAGTTGAGATTAAACTCTGACGAAGACTCATTGCCGCGGTTGAAGGATCATAATCTTTTTTCTGATTTCTTATTGTGTTTTGAACATATAAAAAAAATTAAGTTCATCAGGACTCAGTCAGTTTTTCAGGTTCAAATTGAACTTTCATTGCCAACATTTCGGTTTTTATTTAAAAACCAATTTCATAGGCAGAAGTATTAAATTTTAAAACAGAAAAAATAAATATTACATTAGAAATTATTTTAGAAAGAAAAATAGTCTGTAAATTTCAAAAATAACTGTCTAGTTTGAACGATGATCTGACACTGACGCGACACACGTCTAGGAAACTCCTCTTTTCTTCTTCTGGCTTGCGCACGTCTTTCTTTAAAACTTTTTTTCGACCTCATTGCTTCTTTATCAGGATTCTGATTTTGTTTGTACGATGTTGGTTGTAGTTGGTTATGTTAGCTTTAGGTTTTCCTGGCCGGTTGCACTGTAGTAGGTATCTAGATCCTTCTTCCTTCCCTCTATACCTATTCTTGTAATATCCCATTCCTACCCCTAACTCCCCCCTCCCTCCTTTCCTATATCTCAACTTCATTAACTATTACACTTTGTTTTTTCCTTTTCGGTTTTCACTTATAATTCTTTCGATTATGTCTTCCATGAAGTAACAAATCAATTTTATAAAGCCTAGTAGGTTAATCTATATAACTTTTGTTGTTGTAGGATAGTAGAACCTCCCCCCCCCCCCCCTCAGCGAGATCCACCTTGAATACTTCACAAGGACTGTCTCGTTTTTTTCATAAAATGGTCAGAGGACTCCCCATTAAAATATATATATATATTTAAATTATCGAAAGTTTACTTTGGTATATCAGAATCGTATACCATTTTACAATGGTATGAAAGTAAAGTCATGGAGACAGGGTAGCCAA
The DNA here is from genome assembly GCA_026182355.1 of Hermatobates lingyangjiaoensis. Lineage (NCBI taxonomy): Eukaryota > Metazoa > Arthropoda > Insecta > Hemiptera > Hermatobatidae > Hermatobates > Hermatobates lingyangjiaoensis. Next base: position 108,148 of record JAPFBL010000599.1, read on the forward strand.
TGGTTTTCGTTCTCGCCGATGACAGTAGTGCAAATGTATTTTATATGAATGTATGAAAAAAATATTTTTAATTTAAAATTTGCGATATATAAACACTGGTAATAACGGAAAGGCATACTAAATAAAGTTTAGCAAAAATTAACATAACATTCAGTGACTGTTTGGCAGTACGAAGATTGGCTGAATCAGCTAGTTTAATACATTCCTTAAAATAATACAATAAAAGTATTATTTACTTTTTTGCAGTGACATCTATTGTGTGTCTAACAAAAAAAAACATTGTTAGAGCAAGAAATTTTCGATAATTTAAAAATTTTACAGTAATATAGTATAATATTGTTATATTGTACAATATAGTACAGTAACATTGTTAATAATACAGTATCGTATACCACTTTCAGAACAATTAACTTTGTCTGGCAAAAAAAAAGGGAAATATTTAAAAAAAAACAAATTTAAATTTTTACATTAAAATACTGTTCCTTTTGGAGAATACTTTTTTGTAACCCATTCCGAAACTATGCTTAAGAAACAATTTTAAATTACTTTAATGATTATTATTAATTTAATAATTTTGAAAAAAATATTTCATGTACTCGTATTGATGGTTAAGAATATTGAAGTTTACTATGACTCCAAGACCAAGACATTGGTGGTAGCTGTTAAGCTATTCTTGTTAGAGGAGTAATTATAATTCATTTTTAAGTTTATTTTTTAAAATAACGTGATATGATAATATATTAATGTCCAAAACATAACAAGAAATGAGAAAAAAGAATAGCATATTTCAACAGTAACAAGCGGTCTTCGTCAGAGTCAAATCTCAACTGCATTTGACTCTGACCCAGTTGAGAGTAGACTCTGACGAAGACTGCTTGTTACAGTTGAAACATCTTATTTCTTTCTTCTCATTTCTTATTGTGCTTTGGACGTTTATTGTTGTTTCACGGCTTTATTGTGTAATATTGTTAATGATAATATATTAGTTTCGGGGTTCATAATTTTTTTTGTCTAGCTTTAAAACCATTGTTATGAGTCAGCATTTTACTGTATTTAAGTTTTATTCATTTTGACATTGTATCCGATGGGGGTAGTAATGGAGTGATTAAGTGCCTCTAATAGCTTCTAATACTCAACTCCGACTTTAGGCCGGCCTTCTCGAGGCTACTCTGTAAATCTGCTATATACAAGGATAAACGGAAGAGGAGGAGAAGGTGATCAGGGGCTGGGCCTGACCACCTTCGTTTCACATCCTTCCTAATCCCCAAATCCCCTCCTTTTATCCCAGCCACAATCTAAGGTGTTCTGCGATCCGTGCCGAAGGATGGATGATACAGGGGTTACTGTAATATGAATGGAGCCTCAAGGGTTCCAGGTGGTACCCTTGAGTAAATAGCTTTACTCCGGTCTGCGGTGCTCTGCCGGAGTGGAAAAAATATCACCGATAGAGCTTCAGGGATTTTCCCCTGTATGATACTAAGGATAAAGAAGTCCCAAGATCATCCTTCAGAAGCATAGAGGGTCCAAATATCGCTAACAAGTGGGAGCCAACCTCCCACAAGTGCACCTAAGGCTCCGAATAAAACTGACCTGAAGAAGGAGGGAGGAAGTCATTTCTCCCGAAACGTAGGGAGCCTGAATGGGCATTATCAATGATTTTTAGTGCAGATTTTGCAAAGAAGAGGAAGAAACAACGTTGAACCTGCTGACTGACTGTCAGTCAACTTTGCTGCACAGAGGTAGGTGCTTCGAGACACTCAACAATACCATAGAAAACCTGTTACCACTGGGCCTAGCAAAATTGCTGAGCGTCTTGGAGGCGTTGAAGTTGCGTACTTTAGTACAGAAGAGGGGAAGTACAATAGTTTTTAAGACGCAGTGCTATATTCACCCTCAAATAATAATAATTGTATCGGATACTATACGTTTTTTGGAATTGAAGATTTTTTTTTTCAGTTTTGTTATAGTGATGACTTTCATTTGTGTTGTGAACTCATGCTGTAAGGTGTTTTATTGAGGTTGTGAGGTTTGCTGAAGTGGTAGACACAGTGCTTGGTTTGGTAGAGCGGTCCATGGCACGAAACAGGGCATCACCCGCCCAAGGACTGGTCCAGGCCGCAAGGCCGGAGAAAGGTCGGCCATGATGAGACAGCACAAGCGTGTAATTACCTCGGTCGTGTTCCGCCATGCCTGCCAGGATTCGTATGCAGGTCGTGACCCCCTGCTGCCCCCCACCCCCCATTGGCCCCCCATATATATATATTGGCACTATAGCTGGTGACAGTCAATCCATTTCACAAACAATTCCACCCAAAGACTCGACCCTTAAACACTTGACAACATCGTCTCACATTTCTCCTGCCTTTCTTACCTCTTCTCTGCTTCAAAAGATTCCTGCGAGTCACAACAAACAATTACTAGTACATTACTCCTTCAACGCTTCATAAATGCTAAACATCAAACACATGATATCTATGTTCAATAAAAACTACTCTACCCACCTACAACGTAAAAACTATTAAAGACTAATCTATAACAATACTAATACGAATAAATTTAAAATAATATTATACATAACTACCAAATCATATAGATTTACACAAATAGATAACAAATAATAGTTAATAACGCGATATAATAATATATTAGTTTCGTTGCAACAATTTTTTTTTGTCTAGCTTCAAAACAATTGTTATTAGCCAGCAATTTTAGTTTAATTAAACATTTGTTAAGTTTATAAACAGTCCATTTAACATTATAACTATAATTTTTAATAAATAACAATAATTTATTTATAAATATTATGTCTGATTTCACTTTACTTAACTTTGGAGAAACATTCAACAAAGTTAAGTTAACTGAAATCAGACATAACATTTTTTAATATATTTATTCAAGAAGGACTGCTTCCAACTTTTATAAACAACAATAGCTACATTTAACAGTTTATTTTAGTTCTTTATATTTATATTATTCATTATATTATATTAAGTTCATTATAACATCCTATCAAAAACTATACCTTTTTGACGCTATTAAAAAATACTTTTTTAATATCTATTCCGTTCATAGTTTACTAGTATATCCACAGTATAGTGTATTTGCACTAAATTTTAACGGAATCAATTTTTTTTAATCAAATTATAAAATAAGAACGATCTATTAATGATAAAATGAATATAATAAAATTAATTTTTATAAATGAATCTCAAATCATGGCTTTTTCATGGGTAAACAAAAATAAGAAAAATTTATTTTGGTATGTTTGTTTTTTATTATAATTTATTTGTATATTAAACTGGTACATCAGTGTAGTGTATCTGTGCTGAATTCTTTAAAAATCAAAATTTATTCGAATAGAAGTATCAAATAAAAACACATCATGCATACAAATATAGGTAACTACCAGAAGTGCACCTCTTTGACGGATATTTTACAACAGTTCAGAGATGATACGTGGTATTCTAAATATCATTAGATATTTACTAATACAGTTGAAAATACCATTATTTTGAGTTGAAAATACAATTTTGATTTGAATATAAACAGGAGTGTAATTTCTTTAGACCAAAAAATTCTCAAGAAACCCATCTTTGAACTTTAAGAATCAGTGGGCGAGAAACTATGTAGTATTATTGATTACTTAATTAATAAAATAAAATTTTAAAAAAATAATTGAATATATCAAATATTAATATTATAGTAAACTAAAATACATATCTACAATATACTAAGACATATTAAGATATTACAATACGTTATATTGAAATATACAGCAACAATGTATGAATAAAAATTATTTTAATTAAAAATTTCAAACACAAGATTTTAGTATGTGATTATGAATTTGATGATTGTTCAAGTTCTATGGTATTTAGGAACTTGTTGAAACAATTGAATAAATTGAATGAAAGTACAGTTTTGTTTAGTGGCCAGTGGATTTATTTTTAAAGCTAGACAAGCGGATATACTGTAAAGAAAATAATTTAAAATACATCTTGACCAATAAATGCTACAGAATTATTTAATATAACGAAATAGTTACGGTACTGTACCTGTGCAACAATGATGTTCAACATTTAGTAAGGGAAAAATACAATACGACGAGGAAAAAACAAAACAAAATTAAGAGTGCGCAAAATATGCAGTGGAACTACAAATTTAAGAAAATGAAGAAATTAAAAGTAATGACAATAGCTATAGTAAAATAGAAAATTAAACAATAAAATATTTATGCATTTCATCATTACCACACAGGTTAATATTAATAATAAAATATTTGTACGCTACGCTTAAGCAACTATCACGGCTTCTAAACCCTGCACACGTACATTAAGATGCTGTAACTCCAAGTTACATTACAAAATAAAAAAATTTTTCGGATTACGGTGTTTCAACTTGTAATTGTTTTTATTATTTCGAAACTTTATGAATATATATATATATATATATTGTTGAAATGTACCGCAGCTTCGGTATTAACGACTTTTAAACTAAGCTGTTCCAGTCTCCTGACAGTCTTACGAATATAAGGTGGTAATTCCCAAATGAGTTGTCCAAAGGACATTGAGACACTAAAAAAGTGTCTCAATGTCCTTTGGACAACTCACAACTCATTTGGGAATTACCACCTTATATTCGTAAGACTGTTAGGAGACTGGAACAGCTTAGTTTAAAAGTCGTTAATACCGAAGCTGCGGTACATTTTAACAAAGTATGCCTCCAAGAAGATTTGGTGCCAACCTATACTAATATATATATATATATATAAAGTTCGTGAGTTTGATTGCTTGTTTTTTGTTTTTCTGTTCACCCATTTTCGTTGGAGATAGAGAACTGAAATTATATATATATTATTTATTACCTGGATAATTTTAAATAAAAGAAAATTATCTCTATATTCCCAAAATTGGAGCAAGGGTAGCAAGTGTCTTGCGTGCTCGCCAATGACAGTAGTGCAAATGTATTATGTATAAATGCAACGAAAAAAAATTTTTTTAAATTTAAATTTATAATTACCACTATCTGTGCGTAGTAAAGTTTACTACCTGTGTTTATGCCTTAAGTTTACAGGTAGTAAACTTAGCGCATGTAGCCAGGGTAGCCCACTGGCTTGTGTGCTAGCCGATGACATTAGTGCTAATGTATTATAAATAAATGTAACAAATAAAGTACTACATTAGAGGTTAAAAATGAATAATGTTAAAAACACACTTGAACACAACTGTCAGATAAAATACGAATGTTCTAAGGTAATATTATAAAGACATATTTCTTTCACACATTGAAAACCACAATAAACAAATATATATATATATATATATTAAAATGCTATAAGGCCTTTCGTTGCAACATCTGTATATACGAGTATATCCAACCTCGTATATCCAACCATCGCTTAGCAAGTGAGCTTGTTGTCCCTACCCTTCTCTCCTTTTGACGGTTAAACCAAAAATTAGAGACTGTAAGTGTGTTTTTCTATTCACTGTGTAAATATAGTTTACTTTGAAACGTATATGTACATTATATATACATCTATATAAAAATTAATAATCAAAAATAACTTTTGATATAATATATGAATTAAATACCACAATAAACAATATATATTAATTAAAATACTCTAAGGCCATTCGTCACAACATCATCAGAGAGCTAAATGAAACAAACAAAAAATATAATAACAAGTTAACCTGGTTGATTGAAGTCTTCAGGATTGCTGGCATTCCTGTCTGAATTTAATGTTCCTAAAATTGAAGAAGTCTTGATCTGCTTACTTATTTCTTTTATTAATATTTCATCTAGTTTGTAAAGTCCTGGACTATTGTTTATTAAATTTCCATAGAAGTTCTTTCTGAGTGCACTTTTAATAATAATTCTCCTCCTTTCTGAAGGTACAAAAATTAATTCCTTTGCTTCACTCCAAATTAATTAATATATATTTGTTTATTGTGGTTTTTAATTCATGTATATATAATATAATTCATATATATATATATATAATATATATATATATATATAAAGATTTCACATAAACACGTGAAACAACAATCAATGATTAAACCACAATAAGAATGGGAAAACAAGACTAAGATCTTTCAACTGTAACTGAGTTGAAACTGAGTCTCAGTTGGGTTTTTATCTCTGACGAAGACCGCTTGTTACGGTTGAAAGATCTTAGTCTTGTTTTCCCATTCTTATTGTGGTTTAATCATTGATATATATATATATCAACAACACTCTACTGATGAAATCAATGTAGTCTTAGTTCATTATATATAGTAGTAGAATAATTAAATCCTCTATCAAAGAGATATGTAATACAAAAAGGAGTCATTCATTATTTCTCAAGATAAAAACTGTTTAATTTACTTGGACCTTTTTTTTCTTTTTTTCTTCCCACAAAAGAAAAGGCTGATAAATTTCAACTAATTTCCTTTTCGTTGAATTAACTCAAGTGCTTAGTGTTGACCAAGGTTTTTTAGCTTTAACGATCTCGTAATTGAACAATTGTACACGCTCGAATTACCATAAGATAAGCAGTCAAATTGTAACTCTACGGTTAAACAATACCCTCTTTCGCTCTATTCTTTCATTATTTCCTCCTTTGTAGAGCAGGTATTTTCAAATTATATATAATACAGTCTTGCAGTATATCTATAAAATATACATTACTTCATTATTTATAAAATAATTATAATTGATAATACATACAAATTATATATAACGACTATACTTGTAAAAAAAAAAGCTGTTATAATAGTTTATAATAATGTGAAGATAATAATTTTCTAACTACTTATTCTGATTATTTTTTTTTCTTTCTAATGTATTTGTATCATAAATCTTCTTCCATATGTCTCTTTCTTTTCTAAAGAACCTATCTCTTTTCCTCTTTTTCTAAGTCCCCTATCTTGTTATATTTGTCTTATCTCCTATCTCTGTCTTATTTACTCCTACCTAACTTATCCATATATATATATATATATATATATATATATATATAAAGATTTCACATAAACACGTGAAACAACAATCAATGATTAAACCACAATAAGAAATGGAAAACATCTTTGTCTTGAAAGATCTTAATCTTGTTTTCCCATTTCTTATTGTGGTTTAATCATTGATATATATATATATATATATATATATATATATATATATATATATGTATGTATATCAATGATGAAACCACAATAAGAAAATGGGAAAACAAGACTAAGATCTTTCAACCGTAACAAGCAGTCTTTGTCAGAGTCAAAAACCCCAGAGACGAAGACCGCTTGTTACGGTTGAAAGATCTTAGTCTTGTTTTCCCATTTTCTTATTGTGGTTTGATCATTGATTGTTATTTCACGTGTTTATGTGAAATCTTTTTATATATGTATATATATAATAGTTCAAAATTGAACATAGGTTGCACATAAAGTAAAGAAACACACTTAAAAACTTAAATTTTCGGACAATCCGTTTTCAGGAGAAAAGAGAAAGGGGAACCAAGCACGTTGTAGGGTCAACGGCTAGTAACTCGTTATATAATTATATATATATATACAAATATATAATATTATATATATATATATATATTTCATTGAGGGTGATTATACTATTATACTATCGTACTTCACCCCTTCTAAACTATAGTACCCCAGTTAGCTTCAACGCCTCCAAGAAGCTCAGCACATTTGCTGGGTCCAACGGAAAAAGCTCTTCTATGGTTTTGTTGAGTGTCTCAAAGCACCTGATTCTGTGTAGCAAAGCGTTTTGACAGTTATCCAGCAAGTGCAACAGTCTCTTCCTCTTTCTTGCAAAACCTGTACAAACCATTATTGATAATGCCCATTCTTCGCAGATGGTCATTAAGTTTGTAGTGAAACGTACTAAGGAAAATCCCCTAGATTATTCCTGCTCCTTTCCATACAATATAAGATTTGTCTATTCTCAAACTTATTGAGAAGTATCTTTGATTGTCTGTGTCCTTGAAGAGAATCCCAGTATTGCTTCCTGTTTTCTCTATCCTCTTTCCTAAGGTATTCTTATATAGTGTGTTGTCCTATACCACAGTATGGTTCTGGACCTATATGCGGTTTCCGAGCACCTTCCCTTGCAAGTTCGTCTACTCGTTCATTTCCCTCTACTCCTGCATGTCCTGGCACCCAGTAGAAAGAGATCCTGTTCCTCATACCCAGAAGATTGACTTTATTTTTGCAGTTCAAGACCATCTTTGAGCTAATAAGCTTTGATTGCTTCTTCACTATAAGACTTTATTACTATATATCTGTTCTTATATATTTTATTCATATTAAATTTTCCACATCTTTCGATGGCATGGACTTCAGCTTAGAAGATACTGGTGTACATGCCCATAGCTTTGGAGTATTTGGTCTTATGCCTAAATACTCCAGCTCCTGTACCTTCCACTGCCCTTGATCCATCTGTATACCATCGTATCACATTTCTTCCAATGTCCTCTTTGTTTCCTTTTCTAATTCCTTCTTTGGTACCAAGATATTCTTGGAAATTCTTTTGCAATTCAAATACTTTACCCATATCATCCTTTAGTGACATGAGTACCAGATCTTCTTTCTGAATAGATTGGTTATTCTTCTATCGTACTATTCCTCCTTGACTTTCATTTTTTAGTAGTTTTAGAATAGTTTTCTTTGCTCCTTCGAATTTCTTGTTGGAGGGGGACTAAACCACAATCTTCTCCATATTGGTAGAAAGACATGATCTTAAGACTCCCTTCATACAAATGCATGCGAATCTTTGAATTTTATTCAATTTCTGCTGTATATTAACCTGATTTGTTCTTGTACTCCAAATAATCGCCCCATAGGTGATGATAGGTCTCACCATAGTGATATACATCCAGAGCAGTATTTTGGCTGAACATCCCACAACCTGCCTGTCATCCTTCTGCATATTATTAGGTCACATATTAATTTTTTTAATATCTTATTAATATACTGGTTAGCGGTGAGTTTTCGATCTAATAGAACCTTCTCATACAGCAGAACCTTGCACTACGAGTTTAATTCGTTTCCAGACAGAGTTCATATTGTGATTTATTCGTATTACAAAGCAAATTTACACACTGAAATGAATAAAAAAAGAAATAATCCGTTCCATTCCCAAAAATGCCTGTTTCAAAATTTATTTTTTTAAACAGAAAAGATACAATTAGAAAAAATAAACTAATTTCGCAAGAAAAGTAAGAAAACAATTTATTAATCTACCAAAACTTAAAATGGAGACGAAGACGGTCACTCGTACTCAGAATTTTTACTCGCCGTACGAGACAAAAATACTTACAAATGGCTGCTCGTTTAGCGAATTGCTCGTACAGTGAGGCACTCGTACTACGAGGTTCTACTATATATAGAGGGTCAGGCAAAATGACCTGACACATTTCTAGATTAAATAAAAGGCAAATAAAATTAATAAACAATAAAGTGTTTTTATTTTCGTAAAGTACGTATGATGCCATTTTATTTGTTTCTGTATAATCCCATTGTTTTCTTTAAAAACCTAATGAAACAAAATGATATTATATGTACTTTTCGAAAAATAAAAACACTTTTTTGTTTATTGACTTTATTTACCTATTATTTAACCTAGAAATATGTCAGATCATTTTGCCTGACACAGTATTATATGTTGAACTTGTGTTTAAGTACAAAGGGTTCTTGAAATGTTATCAAATAATACATACATTATTAATTACATAAATATTTTAGATAATTATTGAAATACTAGCTCTGAGTCTATAGAATGGTCTTATAATATATATATATTGATAAAAGTATCGGCCGTGGAATGGAAACAAATTAAAGTTAATCGGGACTCGGTCAGTTCTTCAGGTTCAAATTAAACTCTCATTTAGTCAGTTCAGTGTCACGTGTTCATTCAAACTACAGTTGTTGTTGAAGTCCTCAGACTATTCTTTTGTTCTTTGTAACATAATTTATAACGTAATATATAGTTTTTCTGTTTCAAAATGTATACTTCTATAAGTTTTCTCATTAACCTATTGTCAAAATTTTTATTGTAATTTCCTAATTATAACTAATTGCACTTTTTATGTATGTTTGATTTTTGAATGATTGAATTATTTCTTACTATTTCCTCTGTTTTGTAGGACTATGAAAAAGGTTTTAAATAAAAACCGAAATGTTGGCAATGAGAGTTTAATTTGAACCTGAAGAATTCATCGAGTCCCGATAAACTTTAGTTTATCAATATATATATATATATAAAACAGTTATATATATGTACTGTTTTTTATGAGTTGTCCAGGGAAAGGAATATGATTCGTTACAATGGTGATATTTATGATTTTTGTGGTAGTTGGGTGTTGGTTTTGTCTAGTATCTGCTACGGAAATTGAATTTATTTTAATCACCATTGTAACGAATCATATATATATGTATATATATATAACGGTTTTCTTGATTTATTTTATCTCATCAGGTGGAATGAAAAATCCTAAGTAATACGTACACAGTCTTAACTGTATGTAGCAAACCTACAACAGCTACCTATAAACCATATATAGTGTTTACGTTGAAGCAATTACATTAATATTGCATAGAGGAACTTAGGTTGAACAATTGTCTTTTATACATAAGGCTGTGGATCTTATAATCTGAAGGTAGTAATTCAGCAATTGAGGTAAAACTTAAAAGAAAATAAACGAAAAAAAAATGGATGAAAATAACAGATAATAAAGGTTTATGATAGAACAGTAGCAAGATTTGAGTGACAAACATAAAAGTAGCCGTTAAAGTGTGTAAGTTTTAAAATGTTGTTTTAAGGTTTGTTTTATTGAGGGGAGATTATTTTTATTTTCAAGTTTTATGGCTAGAGAGAGAGTGTGTCTAGACTTGTGTTAATACAGACAGGCGTCGTGTTTAAAAACGGGAGAGTTGAGGGAGCTTTTCTTTCCACTTTACCGGGGTTTATAATCTTATAGCTGTCTACACTATTGGTTGGGGGGGGGGGGGGGGGGGATGTTAAACTGTCGCTCACAAGCCTGCACGATGTCAGGTACTCGTTAAACATCTTTAAATTAATGTACACTTGAGTACTTTTTCTCAGCCTCTCTCTCTGTCTCTCTCTTTTATCTATCTATAGCTTTAGATATAAAGCTTTCTTTAGATATCTATAGCTTTCTGTCTGTCTGTCTCTCTCTCTCTCTCTTTTCCTTATCTATCTTTTTACCATATATAGAATATTATAATATATATATATGCGTTTAAAAAAATGAATATCCGATTTCACACTATTTAATTTGTTAGAAAATGTTTCTAATTTTCTAAAACTCTTTCTTACCTCTGGGTTTCTTATCTCATGAATTAACTCTCCATATTTCTTTTCATTGAATTTATTAAATTTTTCTAACAAATTTTTCTATTCATTTAGTAACAAATTAAATAGTGTGAAATCGGACATTCATTTTTTAAACGCATATATATATATAACAGATTCAATAATATATCGACCCTTTGATAGAATAGCTGTGTTCTCTAATCGGGGTTCGGTCGATTTTCCAGGATGAAAAATGAAACTCTCGTTGCCAACGTTTCAGTTTTATTTAAAACCTTTTTCATAGGCATCATCTCCATACACTCTTCTTATATCCTCATAAAAAACCCATATTTCTTCTTATATTCGTTGGCAACGAGAGTTTGATTTTTTATCCTAGAAAATTGACCGAACCCCGATTAGAGAACACACCTATTCTATCAAACGGTTGATATATTATTGAATCTGTTATATATATATATATATAAATAAATAAATGTCATGATGTAAGTTGGATTTATAAAACAACTGTAATCGTTCTATACAATTTAACATATATTCATATTAGGAAAAGTATTAAGTCTCCACACAAAAAAGTTTATTACAAGAAACTAAACAACGCGTGATGTTCTTCACAGTTAATGCACAGTTTGCAGTTTGCACAGTTAATGAATTAACATATATGTATTAATCATTTTCAAAATCACATAAAATGTATTCAAAAGGATTGAAGACATAATGAAGTGTTAAAACTATTAACTCAATTTTCCCATCATTACAGTGTCGAATCACAGAACTAAAAGGAAGGAAATTATTCAACTAAAGTTATCTCATGATTATTGTATTCATTTATAAGAGGCTAAAAAAAAAAGAAAGAAAGGAGAACACTTTAGTTAAAATAGAATTAAGGGAACAAATTCGAAAATAGTAATTGTAATGGTGATAACAGTGATAAAGTAGACTATAATGAACATATAAGAGTAGTGAATCTTCTCAACTGAATGAATAGGCAAGGTGAATGGGCCAGTGAATTATTACGTAGCCGGTGTGGCTATTCATAATGCAGGCAAAGTGGGGGAAAGTGGGCAATTTGAGGGGCCTTGTGATTTGGAAGCATTAGAGTAATTGTCAGCTCGATTACTATGATGGCCTGTCAACAGGTGGTGATGACCCTATAGGTGACCGAGTGAGCACTGATTAGTGGCTCATTACTCTGCACTTACTCCCAGCTAGCTAAGAGTATATTAGGGCAAACAACAAAGTGTAACCTTACACTCTTAATGGATACATAAACAGATTAGTGACTCATTCCTTTTTTTTTTTTGTACATACTGCTTATCTTATGATCTTTGCTGTTACTACATCTTATTACCTGTAAACTAACATTCTATTAAGACAACAAAGGGTATCGTTACACTCTTATTGGGTACTTGAAGTGTAGCGTTATACTCTTAATGCTATCTACAGTCCTTTACTGTTACATCTTACTACCAGAAAACTAATACTTTATTGGGACAACAAAGGATAACGTTACACTCTTATTGGGTACTTAAAGTGTAGCGTTATACTCTTAATGCTATCTACAGTCCTTTACTGTTACATCTTACTACCAGCAAACTGATACTCTATTGGGACAACAAAGGATAACGTTACACTTTTATTGGGTACTTAAAGTGTAGCGTTATACTCTTAATGCTATCTACAGTCCTTTACTGTTACATCTTACTACCAGCAAACTGATACTCTATTGGGACAACAAAGGATAACGTTACACTCTTATTGGGTACTTGGAGTGTAGCGTTATACTCCTAATGCTATCTACAGTCCTTTACTGTTACATCTTACTACCAGCAAACTGATACTCTATTGGGACAACAAAGGATAACGTTACACTCTTATTGGGTACTTAAAGTGTAGCGTTATACTCTTAATGCTATCTACAGTCCTTTACTGTTACATCTTACTACCAGCAACCTGATACTCTATTGGGACAACAAAGGATAACGTTACACTCTTATTGGGTACTTAAAGTGTAGCGTTATACTCTTAAAGCTATCTACAGACCTTTACTGTTACATCTTACTACCAGAAAACTAATACTCTATTGGGACAACAAAGGATAACGTTACACTCTTATTGGGTACTTAAAGTGTAGCGTTATACTCTTAATGCTATCTACAGACCTTTACTGTTACATCTTACTACCAGAAAACTAATACTCTATTGGGACAACAAAGGATAACGTTACACTCTTATTGGGTACTTAAAGTGTAGCGTTATACTCTTAAAGCTATCTACAGACCTTTACTGTTACATCTTACTACCAGAAAACTAATACTATATTGGGACAACAAAGGATAACGTTACACTCTTATTGGGTACTTAAAGTGTAGCGTTATACTCTTAATGCTATCTACAGTCCTTTACTGTTACATCTTACTACCAGCAAACTGATACTCTATTGGGACAACAAAGGATAACGTTATTGGATTCTAACTGGATTCTTAAAGTGTAGCGTTACACTCTTAATGTTTACTACATTAAGTTACTATCGACTATCGACCTTTACTGTTACATCTTACTACCAGCAAACTCACACTCTATTGGGAGTAGATGTAGCCGAGGAAGTTGTCCATGATTGTAGGCTTTCTTCTGTAGGATTATACAGGGGTTACTGTATTACGAACGGAGCCTCAATGGTACCAAGTAAACCCCTTGAGTAAATAGCCATACTCTGGTGTGCGGTGATCTGACGGAGCGAACAAAATACCACCAACAGAGCTTCAGTGATTTTCCCCTGTATGATACTAAGGAGAAAGAAGTCCGGAGACCATACTCCAGAAGTGTTTCAGGGTCCAAAAGTGCTAACTAGTAGGAGCCAACCACTCACAACTGCACCTAAGGACCCAAAGAAGACTGTCCCGAAGAAGGAGAAAAGAAGTCACTTTCTTTAAAAATGTAGGTAGCCTGAATGGGTATTATCAATGATGGTTTGTGCAGATTTTGCAAAGAGGAGAAAGAAACACCGTTACACCTGCTGGCTGACTGTCAGGCCACATTGCATCACAGAGGTAGGTGCTTCGGGACACACAACAAAACTATTACCGCTGGACCCAGCAAAAGTGCTGAGCTTCTTGGAGGCGTTGAAGCTAACTGCTGGGGTACTTTAATACAGAAGAGAGAAAGTACAATACTTTTTAAAACATAGTGCTATAGTCATCCTCAAATAATAATAACAATAGGTATCAGCCCTACTATAATAAAGGTTAATAAATGAAGTCAGAAGCTCTATTGATCATAATATTGTTAAGTGTAGGTGAAAAATCGTCTAATAAAACATGTTTGCACTCTAGCGTCTTCAACTCAAACTAACCAACACTGCTGAGTCATTTACACGAGTCACTTAGAGATGTACATCAACAGTCATTAGCTTTATGTATCACTGCCTCCTAGATCATATCTTTTAAACCTGATAGCGTCAAATATTTCTCACTCATTTTCCCCATTTTTAATTTTCTTCTTCTTTTTTCTTTTTTTTTTAATTTTTTTTTAAAAAAAAACAAAGAATTAATTACACTTGAAGAGAGTGCATTATGAAAAGGAGTTTTTGATTTTCTTGTTAACTGGTGACTGCTTCCTCTTTGTCCGGTGTAACGAGGCGGCACCTTTTGAGGACAGCCGGACCCTAAACATGTCGGCATTTCTTAATAATGGGGCATCCCAACTAACTTTTAATCAACTAATTACATTCCTAGAATATTTTAATTAGCCCCATAACAAAGCATGCTTACTTCTTAATTTCTTAATTATTAATATAATTTATAAAGTTTTTAAATACCTATTAGAAATTTGATTAGATGCAATACATTAACAAAATACTACGATTTATCACATGTTGTGTTTACAACTGTAATATTCATAATTATGCCAACATTTTAAAATTTCATGAGTGACTACTTTAGGCGAAACAAAATATTAAAAATTACATTTTGCCCATATAAGTGACTTCTTTATGATGTAATACTGCCTAATAACTATGAAACACATTTTAAGGGACATTATATCCATGAAATAGAGAGGCTGTAGCATGTATACATCCTGTTCGATATATATCCATCTAATCATACATTTATTGGATTAAGTTCAAAAATTGACTTTGGGGATATAAAAACGTGAGAATCTTTTAAAATCTTAAAATTGATTTATGGTAAAATACAATTAATTAACATAAAGTTTTTAATTGCGGCAATAAAATAAACTGTACATGAATAAAACATTACAAGGGCAAAACATTCTATACTTATAGTATATTTATAGCATTCTATACTTATAGTATATTTATAGCATTGTATACTTATAGTATATTTATAGCATTGTTTGTTTAAAAAGAATATCTGGATCACTGACAGGCAGATGCCCAAAAGTAGAGAAATGATTCTACTTCAGTTTAATACTAAAAATTAAAGATTGAGGATTAATGAAGTAGAGAAATGATTCTACTTCAGTTTAATACTAAAGATTAAACATTCATGATTAAAGAAGTAGAGAAATGATTCTACTTCAGTTTAATACTGAAGATTAAAGATTCATGATTAAAGAAGTAGAGAAATTATTCTACTTCAGTTTAATACTGAAGATTAAAGATTCAGAAAAAAAGAAATAGAGAAATGATTCTACTTCAGGTTAATACTGAAGATTAAAGATTCAGGATTAAAGAAGTAGAGAAATGATTCTACTTCAGGTTAATACTGAAGATTAAAGATTCAGGATTAAAGAAGTAGAGAAATGATTCTACTTCAGGTTAATACTGAAGATTAAAGATTCAGGATTAAAGAAGTAGAGAAGTGATTCTACTTCAGGTTAATACTGAAGATTAAAGATTCAGGATTAAGAAGTAGAGAAATGATTCTACTTCAGGTTAATACTGAAGATTAAAGATTCAGGATTAAAGAAGTAGAGAAGTGATTCTACTTCAGGTTAATACTGAAGATTAAAGATTCAGGATTAAAGAAGTAGAGAAGTGATTCTACTTCAGGTTAATACTGAAGATTAATGATTCCGGATAAAAGAAATTAAAGCAAGTATCTCTCTAAAGTTTTTGGATAAACTGGATAAGAAATAAGTAAAACAGATAGACGATGCAATGTTATTATTCATAAAGTCAGGAGTATAAAATTAATAGGATTCATCAGATAAGCTACCACTGAACAGAGAGCGCAGTGAACACCAAGGATATGACCTCCACTTCAAGGGTATTCGTATGCAGACTTTATATAGTGCCCTCTACTGGCATAGCTATTGTTTAAGGCTTTATTACCTCTAACTGACGACCAAATTAATAACAAAGGGAAGTTGTTTTGGTGGATGTAATGATAGATGAATATAAAAAGATTTCACATAAACCACGGTAAATAACAATCAATGATCAAACGACAATATAAAATGGGAAAAGAAGACCAAGATCTTCCAAACGTAACAAACGGTCTTCGTCAGAGTTAAAAACACAACTCGTAAGTTGAGTTTTTGACTCTGATGAAGAGCGCTTGTTACGGTTGAAAGGTTTTGGTCTTGTTTTCCCAGTTCATATTGTGGTTTGATCATGAATATAAAAGGAGCATTGCATTGTCCGACTTAAAAAGGCCATAAAAATATAAGCTCAGGAAGGACAGTCCTAGTATAAAGAACATTGTTAATTCTGTAAGGAGAATGAATAGTGGCCAGGTTAGCTCTGTGGTTAATGTACTCTCCTCTGAACAAGTAGGTCAAGGGTTCGATACCAACTCTGGCTCAGGATTTATTCAAGTGAGAGGTGAATTAATCTGATCATGTCGATCCTTGGAGAGGATTAAACTGTCTGTCCTTATTATCTTATCTACTGAAATTACAAAAAGATAACACCAAGTAACAGTTTCAAGTTTACTGACAGCACAAAGTAAACAGATGTAAATTATACTAGAAGTACTATGAAATCTTTGAAACAACAATAAAGATACATCTAACAATAGAAAGACGGTTATCATGTTTTAAAACACAACATGAATACATCTAAACTACACTATTAGGACTAGTAGCTAATTCAATACAACTACAACAAGAACACATCATAGCTATACTATTAGCACTAATAACTAGTACTCTACAACCACAACAAGAACACATCATAGCTACATATTAGGACTAGTAGCTAATTCTCTACAACTACAACAAGAACACATCATAGCTATACTATTAGCACTAGTAACTAGTTCTCTGACACCATAACAAGAATTTAACTGAAATACACTTAGAATACCAAATTACGAATGTCAATGGACCCATGTTACTCGAACCCGAATCACAAGTTATTATCAACATCATCATCGGTTCGGTGCATCATCATTACAAGGTCTTTATTATCATGACTTCCTTCATCAGAATATTGAAAAGAAACAACCATCATTATTGCTTCACTCATCGATGCTGGCTTACATTTAAAATACTTTAAAGTAGTATTTTAAGTAACAGAAATATTATTTTTATTTGATATTATAGGTTTAGTAGCTGTTATTTTAGTTTATACCTGTTATCCAGAATCTGGAGTTTAAGTCTAATTTTAGTTTAGTTTCACAAAGGGAGCATTAGAGAAGGAGAGCGAGAGAGAGAGAAAGTTATTCTGTTGTTGCTACTGGGGATAGCATATGCCTGAGGAAGGACAAGGATGTTAAATCAAGTAATGACATGTATTGATTCTTGAAGGGTGGGTGGAAGGAAGACAACACGCTAGCACTGGCTGCCTCCCCCCCCCCCCCCCCCCCCAATGCCAAGCGAGTGACAAAGACCACACCAAAGTGTAATTGAGTCCAGCTTCTCTTTGTAGTTTCTAATTCAAGCTCAGGCTAATTGGGACTCCAGGTGGATGGGAGGCTAGGGCGCTTCAGTGTGCCCAAGCACAGGTCTGTCATTAGTGGGAGGGAGTTCGACTTGCCCCCCCACAACCCCTTATCCATCACTCTCTCACTCTATCTCGCTCATTCCTTTTTTACATCACCCTCAATCTCTCTCTCCTTTTATCAGTTATTATATCCATCCCATGAAAGTTTACTCTCTCCCTGTCTCTCTCTCAGCACTTCAATATTTCTCACTCACTCTCACTCTTTCAGTTCCTTAATTAATCTATATATATATATAGGTGTGTTCTCTAATCGGGGTTCGGTCAATTTTCCAGGATAAAAAATCAAAATCTCGTTGCCTGGCAACGAGAAAAAAATTGATTTTTTATCCTGGAAAATTGAACGAACCCCGATTAGAGAACACACCTATTCTATCTAACGGTCGATATATTATTGAATCTGTTATATATATATATTATATATATATATATATATATATATATATATATATATATATATATATAGTTCAATATAGAAATAGAAACATAGAGAAATCAAAAGAGCACTCATACAGTATCTAATTTTCGGTTTGAACAGTCTTCAGGAGAGGTAAGAGAGGGAAACCAAGCGCACTGATTCAGAGACGGCTGGAAACCCTCTCTGAACCAATCATGGTTCAGAACCAATCATTGAACAATTGAACCAATGATTGAACAATCATTGAACCAATCATTATATACATAATCATTATGTATATATATATATATATATATATATATATATATAAAATAAATTCAATACGAAGGAAACACACAGAAAGACACAGTCACCGCCCTGCCTTCCTGCGGGACTCTTCGCTCTTCACACCTCCTGATGACGACGATGGTCGAAATATCAATGTGAGTTATGTCTGTGTCTTTCTGTGTTTCCTTCGTTTTGAATTTATTTTATTTAAAAAATTCCGCTGGACTGTTTCTTTTAATTGTATATATATATATATATATATATATATATATTTCGATGCGATGTTGACCAATGGGAGTAGAGTTACAGGTCCAAGCGTAAGGTCCCAGTTGCCCGCTGCTCCGCAAAAAGCCTTTGCGTTCTGCCAATAGGTATAGAGGTTGCACAGTCCCTCTGTGTTAAATGATGTTTGGCAGAAAACATTAGCCTCACTTTACAGTGAACTCCTGTTCCCTTTCTATTTTTGATTTTTGTGGTGGTTGGGTGTTGTTTACTATTTTCTGTTACGGATATTGCTGGATATTTAAATGATACTCTGGGTTGTTTACTGCGAAAAGCCGCCTTCATCTTCATGCCAACAGGGGTAGAGGTTGCACAGTCCCTCTTGATTATTAAGAGATGTTGACACTGGAATCCGACTTCTTCTCGTAGAAACATCTTCAAGTTGTAGGTTTTGTATATTGTTCTCTTCGGTTTCTTATGTTCATGTTTTTTCTTCAGTTGAATGTTATTGCTGCTATTGATGGGTGGCTGGTAGGTGATGAAAAGTTCTGCACTGTTGACCTGGTGGTGGTATTTGCGACATGTTTCAACCATTCTCTGGTTATCTTCAGGCAAGGAAATGGCCCAGACGTTGGTCCTTATATACAGTTTTCTATGGGTTGTCCGGGGAAAGGAATATGATTCGATGCGATGTTGACCAATGGGACAAACAAACAAAGTTACAAACTACAGAGTTACAAAAAACCGCAAAGGCTTTTTGCGGAGCAGCGGGCAACTGGGACCTTACGCTTGGACCTGTAACTCTACTCCCATTGGTCAACATCGCATCGAATCATATTCCTTTCCCCGGACAACCCATAGAAAACTGTATATAAGGACCAACGTCTGGGCCATTTCCTTGCCTGAAGATAACCAGAGAATGGTTGAAATATGTCGCAAATACCACCACCAGGTCAACAGTGCAGAACTTTTCATCACCTACCAGCCACCCATCAATAGCAGCAATAACATTCAACTGAAGAAAAAACATGAACATAAGAAACCGAAGAGAACAATATACAAAACCTACAACTTGAAGATGTTTCTACGAGAAGAAGTCGGATTCCAGTGTCAACATCTCTTAATAATCAAGAGGGACTGTGCAACCTCTACCCCTGTTGGCATGAAGATGAAGGCGGCTTTTCGCAGTAAACAACCCAGAGTATCATTTAAATATCCAGCAATATCCGTAACAGAAAATAGTAAACAACACCCAACCACCACAAAAATCAAAAATAGAAAGGGAACAGGAGTTCACTGTAAAGTGAGGCTAATGTTTTCTGCCAAACATCATTTAACACAGAGGGACTGTGCAACCTCTATACCTATTGGCAGAACGCAAAGGCTTTTTGCGGAGCAGCGGGCAACTGGGACCTTACGCTTGGACCTGTAACTCTACTCCCATTGGTCAACATCGCATCGAATCATATTCCTTTCCCCGGACAACCCATAGAAAACTATATATATATATATATATATAATGTAATTTTTTTTTTGAGGTTTGAGGTCCAATGATTAAAACTAGTCCTTTTGCCGACGTTTCGACATATATTTATGTCATCTTCAGGGCTACAACATGATTGTTTTACAATTAGCACTACTTTTCTTTTCATAAATACACATTCTGACACTATCTATACATAAATAGTGTTAGAATGTGTATTTATGAAAAGAAAAGTTTGGCCCTGTTGAGTTTTTTATTCTCCGAGGAATTGAGAAGAACCTGTAGGACATTAGAAAAATTCTCTAAAAAGGTAACCAACCATATATATATATAGAATATATCTGATAGGTTGATGCAGGACCAAATAAGCTTGACTCATTTTTTGCGTGCTGTTTTCAAAGTTGAAGGCTTCTAGCTCTGATCGAAGTCACGTACAGCGGACATCAAAAAATGAGTCAAGCTTATTTGGACCTGCATCAACCAATCAGATATTAGAACCAGACCCCTCATGTAGATTTCAATATATATATATATATATCACATCAAGGTCAACATTACAGTAAGAAATCAGAAAAAAGACTAAGGTCTTGCAACTAGACCATAGTTGGGTTAATGGTAAAAAGAAATGGTTTTATATTTTCTTTCGTTGTATTAAGAAAAGTGGTTGATTATTTGGTTATTGTTGTTTGTGATAGAGAGTGCAAACCTGGAGGCTTCCAGCTTTAGTCAATATGACGGAGAGATAGAGAAGGTCTGACCATGGACTGATGAAAGAAGAGCCGGTGGAGAGAGGACGGACAGCATTTGCTTTTTTTTTTTTTTTTTTTTTTTGAGAAAGACAACAGACATGGGGTCTGTTCTGTCTGGGCTGGTGGGGCCTCGCCCAGGCACCCAGCCAGCCACACTGTAATGGAGGGGGCCCCCCCGTGTTTATCATACCATAATTACAGAGCAGTCGCCATCTCGTATGCATAATAGCCTTCTCCCTTCCTCTCCACCACCGCTCTCTCTCTCTCTCTCTCTCTCTCTCTCTCTCTCTCTCTCTCTCTAGTATAATCTCCTCCCGAGTATAATTATTACAAAAAAAAAAAAAAAAAATCTGAAATCCCATTAAAAACAAAAACCATCTCACCCTCCTTTCGGGCTTCATTATTATTTTTTTTATTTTTTCATCAACTAAATTAAAGAATCGCCTCTACGATATGCACAGGGCTTTAAATTATTCCCGTCACGTCAAAACTACTCCTCCCTATACAACCAGTTTAATTATTTCGTTTTTTTTTTTTTATTCAACTAAATTGGAATTTATTCTGGTATAAAATAATAAAAAAAAAATTATTGCCAAACCGACTTCTAGACCTGTATGGTATTTAATGTAAAATTTAAAAAGACAATTATAATATACGGGGGGGGGGGGGGGGGACTGCACCATCATTCATCAGAAAAACTTATAAAGAATAGATAAAGCATAAAAAAAATGATTAAGAAATATTAAAATCAAAATTTACATATATATAAAACTCAATCAGGTACTTGTGGGTTATCTGTCACCACTTTTTTTTGGTTTACTAAAGGTTAAAGAAATACAACTTTTGGTTATTAAAAATTATTTATTTGCGTATACACCTTTATTTGTAAGTAAACAAGAGCAGTGCATTTATTCTGGAAAAATAGAAGGCCAAACCCTTGAAAAAGACTGACAAGATACGACACAATGAGACCAAACGACCACGAAATGACGTAAACAGACGAACCACATAATAATAATAATAATAATAATAATAATAATAAAAGTACAGACATTTACTTACTGACCCCACCACCACAGCAGAACAATAATTCAGCAGTAGTAGGTCCGTGACCTGGAACTGCTAATACAACGTGCACAACAGTGCGCGGAAAGAATCGTTGGTCGTTGGTCGTTATTCTGGAAGCATGAACTTGGAGATGTCCTCTAGAATGTTGTCGAATGGATCGCATCCGAACTGTAACTTACTCCTCCACATGAACTCTCTTCAGTTCTTGGAAGGTCTCACAAATTCATTTTAGCCTTAAACATTATATATATATATATATATATATATATATATATATATATATATATAGTTAATTAATAGTAATTTAATAGATATTAAAAAAAAACTTGTAAAACTTAATATACAGTACATTATATACTTTTTAAAAAGTGGTGACAGATAACCCACAAGATACCTTCAATCATTGTACGTCTTTGTATTTGTTTGTGTAAACACAGTCCTTAATATAATTTAATTTAACATAATGAAAAATGTAAGTATAATTTAATATTTTGCTCTGAAATGGCTCTTTTAAACACAATGCTTCATCATAAAGAAATAATAATACTTCATCGAAATATTTTTATTCAAACTTTCAAGTGACAATTTTGTTTACCGATATAAATTTAATTAAACATTTCAAAAAATGTGAAGTCTTCAAATTGAAATTTAATGTGATATTGTTTAAGCCTCATCAGCTAACTGTTTCTGAATTGAGATGATTTTTTTGGGTTTAAAATTCGTAACATCATTTTATAGCTAATGCTTTGTCCAGTACTTTTTGTTGTAAACGTTCAACGATACAACATAAGAAAAGTATGTTAGTTTTGGAATATGTTTCTAAAATACGGCTCCCAGAAGCTAAGTTCACTCTAACACGTTTCTCTTTCAATTAGTGGAAAGAAGTTAATAGATATTTTATAATTGAAACTTATTTAAAATTTCCTAGAGAAAGTTAATAATCTAATTTTAATTTTAATGATAATCTACTTTTCCTGTACCTTCGTTTTAATTTAGAAAAAAATAATCTGGGTAATTTATAATCAGTTTTATATTATATCTTCTTTTTGCGTAATCTATAATTCTATAATTTATATTCTGTATTAATTTACTTTATCTGAAAAAAAAAGCTTAAGTGTAACGGAACTATAGAAAATTGAAATTGTTTTCATTATATGTAATTTATTATTAGAGTTGGAATTAAATTGTTTCCTGGCCAACGCTGAATAGACCAGCAAGTGTCAGTTAAATAATAAACATCTAAATAAAATCTCAAAAAAAACAGGCCTTTTATTAGTTTTTTTTATTTTAATTTATTTAATTGTAAATTAGTTTTCATCAATTCAATCCTGTTTTATAAACTAAAAATGACACACTCACACACACTATATATATATATAGTTTCACGTGTTTATGTGAAATCTTTATATATATATATATATATATATAAACTTTAACAAATAGGAAAGAACACAGAAAGTCATTACAGAACTCACTTCGATATTTTGACATCCGTCGTCAAGAGTCGCCGCCTTGCCTTCCTGCGGGACTCTTCGCTCTTCGCTCTTCACACCTCCTGATGACGACGATGGTCGAAATATCGATGTCAGTTATGTCTGTGTCTTTCTGTGTGTTTCCTTCGTTTTGAATTTATTTTATTTAAAAAAGTCCGCTGGACCGTTTCTTTTAATTGTGAAATATTATATATATATATATATATATATTTGTAAATTTTGGTAGCAGTCCGTCCTGTATATATACATTGATAAAAATTAGACCATATTTAGCTGAAACTTGCTTTTTCATAAGTTTCTCGAGTTTTCGGAATAACAATCTTGTTACTGTATCCACAGAATTATAGTAAGTTACCAATCGACATGCTAAATGAACACATGTTTCTACTGTCTTCAGCCATTATTAAGATATGTGTTATACACAAAGGTGGTATATGTTGCTGGGGTTTCCACATTCCACCTTTCTTATATAAAGCTTTAAACTTCAAAATGCATTCATACTTTGATAATGGCTGAGGACAGCAGAAATATGTGTTCATTTAGCATGTCGATTGGTAACTTACTATATTCTGTGGATATAGTAACAAGACATATACTGTAGTATATATATATATATATATATAGTAGTAATTGTTATTTATGTTATATTATATATATATATATATATATATATATATACCCACTTGATAATCGACAATACGATCCAAACTGGCCACAATACCAGTTCAAAGTTAAGAAGAGGAACACACTTATAAACTCAAATTTTCTCCCTTTCTTTCTCTTTTCTCCTGAACATGGATTGCCCGAAAGTTTGAGTTTGTAAGTGTGTTTCTTTATTCTGTGTGTTATACTCATTGAATTTTGAACTCGTATATATATATATAGATCGTTGTCTACCTGCTGAGTGACTCATTTCTATCTTCGAGATGAGAAGGACATCAAAATATAGTAGTGAGTTTCTATTTCATTTCTGGGTGTTCTTTTTATGAATAAATTATATATATATATATATATATATTACATAACACTTCAAAATTGAAGATAGGTAGCACAGAAAGTAAAAGAAACACACTTACAGACTCAAATTTTCGGGTAATCCATCTTCAGGAGAAAAGAGAAAGGGAGACCAAGCAGGTTGTAGACCCAACGGCTAGTAATCAACTTGATAAACGGATAGACGATCCAAACTGGACACAATAAATATATTTCCGTCTTTCCGTTTATCAAGTATATATTATATAACAAGATTTCACATTAAACACGTGAAATAACAATCAGGGATCAAACCACAATATAAAATGGGAAAATAAGACTAAGATCTTTCAACCGTAACAAGAGATCTTCCGAATCAAAACCCAACTCAGTGTTTGTTTAATTCAATTAATTTTCAAAGTCAGTTGAATTTTGACTCTGACATGATTGTGTATGAAAGACAAGTGTCTCATTGACTAAATGCAAAGTGAACATGTTTAATACGAGTATAAAACGAGTCAGCAAGATGAAGCGATTAAGTTTCTTGTATATTTATTTATTAATAAACTCTGATTCATTAAGTCCAAAGATGGGTTTCTTGAGGGTTTTGGTTTAAAAAAGTAATACTCCAGTTTATACGCCGACGTTTCACCAAAAATTGTTTATCATTTTCAAGCCTAAAAACAATTTATTGACGACATAAATAGTGGAAACAAATAGATACACGGAATATTAATCAATAGAAAACAAAAGCAAGGTAATAATTTTGTAGTTTTTTCCTCCCAAAATGTTTACATTTTGCTTCTTTTATATATATATACATCAACATCTACATCGTAGTAAGAAATCAGAAAGAAACTAAAATGTTTCAATCAAAACAGGTGGTCTTCGTCAGAGTCAACTAATTCTGAAACATTACTTGTGGCATCTGTTTTGGAGTATTATTTACTCATATGGGGGAATTCAAAAATTACGTCTACAAATAAAAAAAAAGTTAAATATGAAAACCAACAACGCGTTTCGAACAGTTTACGTTCTTCATCAGGTTTACATCTGCAGTCTTGAAATGTAAACCTGTAGAAGAACACTAAGTCGTCGGAACGAGTTGTTTGGTTTTCATATTAAACTTTTATTTTGTTTGGGACGTACTTTTTAAAACCCCTCAATATGATCTTTAAAGTTGTATCGGTTAAACATTGACTAATATAGCTTGTTTTGGTTAAAATATCACTCCCTCCCGACGTGCCTTCACCTTGTCGTGGTGGGGGGGCTTAACATGCCTCATGGCATGAACTAAGAAAGGCACAACCTGGGCGGGGTGCTTGCCTGCTCCGGCGTCCGGGGCTTGCAAGCCTGCCTGTCTGCGCGCTGGTCAGGGGGTGGTCCGCCCTTCTAGATAACAGTGTTATCTAATCAGGATTCCGTCAATTTTCTCGGTTCAAAAAAAGGCAATGTGAGTTTGATTTTCGAATGTAGAACGTTGACCGAACGTATATATATATATATATATATATATATATATATATAACGGTCCAAAGTAATACGCAACAGGGATTGGCTCGTCTTTTTCAATTTCTAATCTGGCATTATAGCATATATATATATTGATAAAAATATCCACCGTGGAATAGAAACAAAACTAAAGTTTATCTGGTCTCGGTAAGTTCTTCAGGTTTAAATTAAACTCTCATTGCCAAAGTTTTGGTTTTTATTTATTATTTCTTCATAGACAGAAGTATACAATTTTGAAAGAGAAAAACTAAGTATTACATTAAACATTTTATACAAGAAAAATATAGTCTCTGGATTTTAATATCAACTGTCTAGTTTGAATGAACACGTGATACTGTCTAAAAAGAAATTTAAAAAACATCTTTAATGTAATACTTAGTTTCTCTGTTTCAAGGTTTTATACTTCTGTTATATATATGTACATTAGCAATTCAATAAATCGATTCCATGAACTGAATAACTAAATTAACAGAAATCCTAAAAATAAATAAAAGAAATAAGTCATAGAATCACTACTACTTTTTGACTGCCTCATCATCAGGTAGAAAGATGTGAGTCACCCCGAAGGCAAATGAGGACTTTACTAATAAAACTAATTGTAATTTCTTTTAAATATGTATTGCTTTCCTATAGATTGTTGAAGCCTTGAAAACATAAAATAAATTTAACGAATCAATTACTACTAAACGATGAAGTTTTCAAAAAATTTTAAACTGTATACAATAACCAGAAAGATTTATACAGTAAATGTATAGTACTGTGAACAAACCTGTTAGGACGGGGGAAAACTCAGATACCTTCTTTAGTCCAAACATTCAATTAATAATTGAATAATCTCTCCCTTTGTCTTCCTCGGTTTTCTCTCTGCCCCTCTGTCTCTCTTTGTCTCCTCTGTCCTCCTTTGCCTCCCTCGGTCACCGTCTACCTCCCTCCGTCTCCCTCTGTCTCTCTCTGTCTCCGTCTACCTCCCTCCGTCTCCCTCTGTTTCCTCTCTCTCCCTCTGTCTCCTTTCTCTCTTCCCTTCTCTCTCTTTGTCTCCTCTGTCCTTCTTTGCCTCCCTCTGTCTCTCTTTGTCTCCTCTGTCCTCCTTTGCCTCCCTCGGTCACCGTCTACCTCCCTCCGTCTCCCTCTGTCTCTCTCTGTCTCCGTCTCCCTCCCTCCGTCTCCCTCTGTTTCCTCTCTCTCCCTCAGTCTCCCTTTCTCTCCCTCTCTCTCTCTTTGTCTCCCTCTGTCCTTCTTTGCCTCCCTCTGTCTCTCTCTGTCTCCTCTGTCCTCCTTTGCCTCCCTCGGTCACCGTTTACCTCCCTCCGTCTCCCTCTGTCCTCCTTTGCCTCCCTCTGTCTCCCTCCGTCTCCCTCTGTTTCCTGTCTCTCCCTCAGTCTCCCTTTCTCTCCCTCTCTCTCTCTTTGTCTCCCTCTGTCCTCCTTTGCCTCCCTCTGTCTCCCTCTGTCTCCCTCTGTTTCCTGTCTCTCCCTCAGTCTCCCTTTCTCTCCCTCTCTCTCTCTTTGTCTCCCTCTGTCCTCCTTTGCCTCCCTCTGTCTCCCTCTGTCTCCTCTGTCCTCCTTTGCCTCCCTCTGTCTCCCTCTGTCTCCCTCTGTCTCCTCTGTCCTCCTTTGCCTCCCTCTGTCTCCGTCTACCTCCCTCCCTCTCCCTCTGTCTCCCTCTACCTCCTCTCTCTGTCTCCTCTGTCTCCCTCTGTCTCTCTCTCTCTCCCCCTCTGTCTCCCTCTGTTTCCTGTCTCTCCCTCTCTCTCCCTCTGTCTCCCTCGTTTCCTCTCTCCTCTGTCTCCTTTTCTCTCCCTCTCTCTCCCTTTGTCTCCCTCTGTCTCCCTCTCTCTCCCCCTCTGTCTCCCTCTGTCTCCCTCTGTTTCCTGTCTCTCCCTCTCTCTCCCTCTCTCCCTCTACCTCCTCTCTCTGTCTCCTCTGTCTCCCTCTGTCTCCCTCTCTCTCTCTCTCTCTCTTTGTCTCCCTCTGTCCTCCTTTGCCTCCCTCTGCCTCCCTCTACCACCCTCCGTCTCCCTCTGTTTCCTGTCTCTCCCTCTGTCTCCTTTTCTCTCCCTCTCTCTCCCTTTGTCTCCCTCTACCTCCCTCTCTCCTCCTCTCTCTCCCCCTCTCTCTCCCTCTGTCTCCCTCTGTTTCCTGTCTCTCCCTCTCTCTCCCTCTGTCTCCCTCTACCTCCTCTCTCTGTTTCCCTCTGTCTCCTCTCTCTCCCCCTCTCTCTCCCTCTCTGTCTCCCTCTCTCTCCAAAGTCTGGGCGGTCAGTCCCTCACTCCAGTAGCCGCTTGCCTCAGGCCATCATTACCTACTGCCTGACATGGGACTCCTCTGGCGCCGACCACACATTAATATTAATACTCTCTCTCACTCTTTTTCTCTCTTCTCAACAGTAGCCAACTTCATTTCAATAATGAGATCTAAACATCTTCCTACTCTTTTTTTTTCCTTTTTTTGCAACCTAAACCTTAAACCAGCCTTTTAAAAAAAAACCTCCCTAAAAATAATTCCAAATATACCCAGTTTAAAGCAGTATTTTTTCATATTAAAAAAAATCTGCAGTTTCTCGTCACTCTGAAAAAGAAATATAACAAAAAAAAAGGTTGTTATTTTGGTGGATGATGCCTAAATTGCCCCCCCCCCCCCCCCCCACGCCCAAGACCCAAGAGTACCGTTTCTATAACTAGTTCGAGAATTTCAAAACTGCTTAAAATTATCTTTGATTTAATTAATCAAAAATTATTCAATTTCATTCTTTATTGTTGTTTGTTCTAATAAACATCATTATTCAATCATTTGTTTTTTTTAGGAAAATATTTGCTACAAACTTATATGTATATAACCAGATTTAATAATAAACAGGTGAAATAACAATCAATGTCTAAACCACAATAAGAAATGGGAAAAAAGACTAAGATCTTTCAATCGTTACAAGTGATCATAGTCTTTTTTCCAATTCTTATTGGGGTTTGAACATTTTTTGTTATTTCACGTACTCATTAATAAATCTTGTTTATAATATATGTTTGTATATATATAGTTCAATGTACAAAAAGAAACATAGAGAAATTAAAGCACACACTTACAGTGTCTAATTTTCGGTTTGAACCGTCTTCAGGAGAGACAAGAAGAGGAAACCAAGAGCACTGGTTCATATATATGTGATTTATATATATATATAAAAAAGGTTTCACATAAACACGTGAAAGAACAATCAATGATCAAACCACAATAAGAAATGGGAAAACAAGACCAAGATCTTTCAACCATAACAAGCAGTCTTCGTCAGAGTCAAAAGTTGGGTTTTTGACTCTGACGAAGACCGCTTGTTACGGTTGAAAGATCTTAGTTTTGTTTTCCCATTTCTTATTGTGGTTTGATCATTGATATTATATATATATATATATATATATATATATATATATATTATATATATATATATTGGTATAAATAGGCAGCAGATCCTCTTTTAAACAAGTATCATTAAAATTAACCGCAGTCTCGGCATTCACGATCTTAAGACTGAGAGATTCGATCCTACGATCTAACCTCCTGCTAACAGGATTCAACTGAAAAAGGAGTTGGCCAAGTGACATGTTAAATTAAAATCGATGACTCATGCTTAGTCATTGCTATAAATAGATTAAAAGGATAGTACAGGTTAATATAAAGAGAAGGTTAAAGGTCAATAATGAACAAGAAACAAGCGGTTAGAATAAAAGAGTTGAAAGTCCAAGAAATTCAAGAAAGGCCAAGTGACATGTTAAATTAAAATCGATGACTCATGCTTAGTCATTGCTATTAATAGATTAAAAGGATAGTACAGATTAATATAAAGAGAAGGTTAAAGGTCAATAATGAACAAGAAACAAGTGGTTAGAATATAAGAGTTGAAAGGTCAACGGTATAACTGGACTAATAGAGAATAAATAGATTAAAACAATTAATAATAATAATAATAATAATAATAATAATAATGTTAATAATAATTAATAATAATAATAATTAGTATTAATAGTAAACTAGAAAAGATATATTAAATAACGAGTTGAAAAAGAGTAAGAATTAATAGGGAAGGTATAGTTAGTTAGAAAAAGAAGGAAAAGTTTATAGTTAGTTAGTTATAAAGAAAAGATATATATATATTTTCTATATAGTTATATATAGAAAATAGAGAAATAGTTATATATATATATATATATGTTTCGTTATCTGTCTTCGGAGAACTCAAATGTATCTTCCTGATAACGAGACTATCAAAATATAGTAGTGAGTTTGTGTGATTTCATTTCTGTGTGTTTTTTGTGTTAATATAGTTTATATATATGGTGGAGTCAGTTACTAGTCGTTGCGTCTACAACGTGCTTGGTCTCCCTTTTTCTTTCCTTCTGAAGACTAAGATCTTTTAACCGTGGCAAGCGGTCTTAAAACTCTTGAGTTAACTAAGGATATCACAGACAACTTACAACAGCACTTTAGCTAATGCTGAAATTCAAATAAATCTGATATGAATCTAATACTCTAAAATAAAACAGACTTCTAACGTAGTCCAATAAGTTATTATGTGCCCAGTACCAAAGACACTCACCCTTAGTTAATGCCTGAGGAAGAACACTACGTGTTCGAAACGCGTTGTTTATACGATTAAATTTTTATATGTGGATACCATTTGATTAGTTTTTTTACTCTATAACATAATTTTCTTTATTTAAAGTTTTTGGGAAACTTAGGAATTAGGCTTCTGATAGTAGGTGAATTTTATAACATAGCCATTTTATAAAATAATAACAATAGCCAGTTATTTCACAAAAAACGAGAACAATTTGTTAATAAAAGAACATATTTCTTTTTGATAAATTTATATTAGGTTTACGAAAACTTTTCATCAATTCACATGTTCGATATTTCGTCTACTAACTTCTTTTTAGTTTACTCAAATCTGAATCTATTTTAAGTTAAACGATATATTGAAACATCGGATAAAACATGAAATGGTTTTTTTTATTAAGAAGGAGGGTATCATCAAAGAAGTTATATCTAGTATAAGCGGTAAATCCCCGTTTGATGTTTTCATAAATATGAAGAAGAGCACTATTGAATTGGTGGGAAATTCAGTGAATCGTGGAAATAACAGTGAGAACTGTTCACACGAGTCAAATAGCCTGCCATAACTTACGGTCGTATTGACAGTGGGAATCTAAACATCATGAACTAGTTGTCTGTGAACTTCAAAGCTACCTCGCTATAGACTGCACTATTCATATAACATGGGGTCATGGTATTTTTAATAAATGTTTTTTTTATGAATATGGATGACATGGTGATCACAAACATGGTCTGTGGGTGTGATCTAATGAAAAATGATGTCATGGTTGCACATAGAAAGAGTATTCTAGATCTTTGATCTATACAGGTAAAAAGGGGTTTGTAGACACTGCTGGAGAATCCTGTGAAGACTAGCAATATGATACCCATATAATCTTCACGGGTGTTTTGATGATCAACAACACTACTAAAAGAGTACTGAAAAAAAAAATGGTACCATTGTGCTCATAGAAAGAAGGTTCCAGAACACTGATCTTCAAAGGTGATACGAGGTTCACACACTCGTCTGTAAGATTCCCCTGAAGACTAACGTCATAGCGCCTATAAAAAGAGGGTTCCAGACCAATGATCTTCAAAGGTGATATAGGGTTGACAGACTCGGCTGGAAGATGCCCGTGAAGACTAACGTCATAGTGCCCGTAGACAGAAGGTTCCAGACCACTGATTTTCAAAGATGATATGGGGGTTCACAGATTCGGCTGGAAGATGCCCGTGAAGAATACCGCCATAGTTTTAATAGAAAGAGGATTCCAGACCACTGATCTTCAAAGGTGATATGAGGTTCACACACTCGGCCTTAAGATTCCCGTGAAGACTAACGTCATAGTGATTACAGAAAGAGAATTACAGGCATATAATCTTCACGACTGTTTTGATGTTCATCAATTCGACTGGGGAATCTCTGATGAAATCTAGCGCCATAAATAGAGGTTTAGAAACCTATGGCACACATGGATAGCTTGTCCACCGACAAGTTTTGGGAAGCCCTGATGGCAAAATCATATCCATAGGAATAGGCTTTGGTACAAATCATGCACACATCATGTCAGTCCCTCTTATATCAGTGGAATATTGATAATATTATACAATATGATTACATATTGCCTTTGAAAGCTGTATGAGTGATATTGATCAAAAATAATAACTGTGTTTATTCATTACTTGTCCAGTCTGTTATTGTATGGTATTTACTCATATTGGAGCATTTAAAAAAAAATTACCCCCCTCACCATTAAAAGTTTACTATAAAAAGTAACTACGTGTTTCGAACACTTAGGGTTCTTCTTCATGATTACATCTCAAGAGTGCAGTTGTAAACCTGATGAACTAAGTGTTCGAAACGCGTTGTTAATTTTCATATTAAATGGAGACGTAATTTTCTGAAATTCCCCAATATGAGTAAATGTCACTGTCCTACTTGGTCAGTGCCGTTATCAACATTTCAAAAGTGCAGATGTAAACCTGAAGAAGACTAAGTGTTCGAAACGCATTGATGTTGTAGACTCCCTCTTATGTTAGTGGCATATTGATAATACAAAATGATTAGGTTTCCTCTTTGAAAGCTGTGTGAGTGATATTAACCAAAAAGAACAACTGTGTTTATTTATTACTTGTGCAATCTGTTATTGTGTGATATTTTCTTATATTGGAGAATTTTTTTAAAACATTTCGTCTTCGTAAAAAAAAAATAGTTTAATATAGAAACTAACAACGCGTTTCGAACACTTAGTGTTCTTCTTCAGGATTACATCTCAAGAGCTGTAAACCTGAAGAAAACACTAAGTGTTCGAAACACGTTGTTAGTATTCATATTAAACTTTTGTTGTGTGGAGACGTAATTTTTTCGAATTCCCTGATACTGTTTATCATTAATAACTCTTCAAATTTTATTAATAGAATATATTCGGTGGATTTTGCGTCTCTGATGTGGTGACATGGACTCTAACCTCCTTTGGCGGGTATTTTACCCACCTGCAGGTAAAGCAGGTATTACATGCTGAAAGCTCCGTGCCCCATCCATTGCAAGGTCCCTTTGGTCCCAGATCAGGTATCACACTCCCCCCCCCCATCCCCCCTAAAATGATGTACAGGGGTGGAGCCATAGGTCACGCTATAATGGCTGCACCCCGCTATAAGTCTCCTTCTCTGTAATAGCTGCGCCCCCTTTTTCCCCCCCGTGGTCTCCACTCCTCCATTATAACCCCCTGTTCTACCCCCCCCCCCCCCAGACAGTTCGCCTATTAATTCATGCAGCGTGCTGTCTGATGTACGAGCTCTCTCTCACACACAACCTCTCATTATACCTAGACCAATAGAATGCCAAGGTTGATATACGCCGTCCATTACAACGGATTACCACGCACTCCCTCTTCCCCTCAGACGAAACATGTACCCTAAGCACCAAACTTTATGATCTTGTAACCGCCTCATTCATAACCTCAGACCTCAACCCTTATTGTTTACCGACATCTTGCCAAGTATCTATTTTATCTTCTATACCATTATATGTCGTTTATCATCTTTACTATACTTTGTCTGTTTTATACCCCAACAAAGTTCCAATTTCTTTAAAAACCAGAAATTTTAAACTAAAAAAAAAGAAACAGTTATTTATGGTAACGACAAACTACGAGAACGTAAAAGATTATACTCCAAGTGTATATATATATACCCTTATGATTATGATTATATATACCCTTATGTGTTAGCTTCTGCTACTCAAAGGGACTACTTCTGCCCGATGACGACGACTGCCAAAATATCGTTGTAAGTCTTTTGTGTGTGTCTTTATTTGTTTTTCTCTTTCCTGTGTGAACTAGATTTATATATATATATATATATATGAAATGAGAAAACAAGACTAAGATTTTTCAATCGTAATAAGCGGTCTTCGTAAGAGTCAAAAATCCAACGTTTTGAGTCAGTTGGGTTTTTGATTCTGAAGAAGACCTCTTGTTACGGTGATAGATCTTAGTCTTGTTTTTCCATTTCATATTGTGGTTTGATCATTAATTGTTATTTCACGTGTTTATGTGAAATCTTTATATATATATATATATATATATATATATATATATATTTATATATATATATATATATCAATGATCAAACCACAATAAGAAAATGGGAAAGCAAGACTAAGATCTTTCAACCGTAACAAGCGGTCTTCGTCACAGTGAAAAACCCAACTGATCTTTCAACCGTAACAAGCGGTCTTCGTCAGAGTCAAAAACCCAACTCTGACGAAGACCGCTTGTTACCGTTGAAAGATCAGTTGGGTTTTTGACTCTGACGAAGACCGCTTGTTACAGTTGAAAGATCTTAGTCTTGTTTTCCCATTTTTTATTGTGGTTTGATCATATATATATATATATATAATATATATATATACCACAATTAAGTGGTATATATAACCACTTATGAGTCACCGCCCTGCCTTCCTGCGAAACTCTTCGCTCTTCACACCTTCTGATGACGACGATGGTCAAAATATCGATGTGAGTTATGTCTGTGTCTTTCTGTGTGTTTCCTTTGTTATGAATTTATTATATATAATGTTGTTTCTTTCTGGGCTAAAAACCAAATACGCAATCACCCAAAAACACAATTTGAATTTTCAAAATCCCGTTACAATTGATAAAGAAAAACACTTGTGGAAAAGACTAGCAAAAGAAATAATCCATATAGAAAGAACCACAAACGCATCCAACTCAAGAACAGATATAGAAAAATTCAGTCAAACATACACAAACATTTTTTCACAAATAAACTAACATGCGTTAGAAGAAAGCGCTTAATTTTGCTAAACCGTATAAAAGAAGTAAAAACTGGGTCTTCTAAACACTCAAGAAGAAACATAACAAAAATGGAATCGTCAGGACAATGTGGAGCCCTAGAAACTTCCCGTTAGTTATTTAATATGTAAAGGGTATTATACAAATGGGGAAAAAACAACAAAAGAAGGACACACAACAGACTTCCCGGGTAAACAAATGTAAGTCACTAGAGAGTTTCTTATCAATGTAGTACAAAAACAGGTTGAAACACGAAAATCTGTAGTTTATTTTTTTTTTTGTTACAGAATAGAATAGAATAGAATAATATTTGTATTTAAAGTATAAACTTTATACAAAGGAGTATTACATTGCTTCATAGTTTAAAATTCACATGCTAGTATTTTCAAGCCATAATATTATCAATAATAACGAAATACATAAAAAACAAAACAAATAAATTCTTAAATATACTGATATTTGAATATTTCTTAAAAGCTCTTCTTTTGTTTTCTCCTTTTTATTGTTCATTTAATATAAAAGCTCTAATTTTTAAAATATTTACAAAATAGTTAAAAAACTTTTTACGAAATAATTAAAAATTTATAGCATAGTTGAAAACCTAATTACAAAATAGTTAAATATTACAAAATAGTAATTACAAAACTACTATTATTACTATTACTATTATTACTAATTACAAAATAGTTTTTCTTTTTTTTTTTTTTTTTAATTTCCTTTTCTCCTTTTTATTATTCGTTTAAAATAAAAGCT
The DNA here is from genome assembly GCA_026182355.1 of Hermatobates lingyangjiaoensis. Classification (NCBI taxonomy): domain Eukaryota; kingdom Metazoa; phylum Arthropoda; class Insecta; order Hemiptera; family Hermatobatidae; genus Hermatobates; species Hermatobates lingyangjiaoensis. The sequence continues at coordinate 144,216 of JAPFBL010000599.1, forward strand.
CTAATTTTTAAAATATTTACAAAAAAGTAAAATATATTTGCAGCCTGCCTTTTGTGTACAATTCCTAGGAGAGAGGCAAGGTTGGTTTCATCCGACCACTCGTTATTGAAAAAGCTGTGGGGTAAGAAGGCTTGCCGTTGAGGGCCATAGATAGGACATCTCAATAGTATATGGGCCAAAGTCTCACATTCCTGCATATTACATATTGTACAGAGCTCCTCAGTTTTAATTTTATATAAGATACCTCTGAACGAAAGGTGTAGGCTGTCACCGCCTGCTGTTCTTAATTGCGCTAGTGTTCTTTGATAATTATATGTTAAATTGAGATCTGATTTAAATAGCTAGTGTTTATGTGGTTAAAAACTGTTTATTATTCTACTATAATTTACTGTAAGAAGAGCTTTGTATTTTATGGAAGTCCTGTAACTTAAGTCTATTGGAGTAATTCTTGAGGATTGTGTTCCTTGACTCATTGCTGATCCTGCTTGTTAGAATATTTTGATTGTCAATAGAACTGGCAAAGAACTGTTTAACCTGAGAAACCCAATTCAATCTCGTAGCGTTGGTAGGTACGGTATCCAGGTAATGCAGACGCTCAAAGTATTTCCTCACTAACCTAGTTTCTTCTAAAGAAGTCCTGAAGACTTCGATCAGCCAAGTTAACTTGTTATTATATTTTTTGGTTGTTTGGTTTAGCTCTCTTATGATGTTCTAACGAAAGGCTTTAAAGCATTTTAATTAATATATATTGTTTATTGTGGTATTTAACACACACACACACACACACACACACACAATATATATATATATATATGAAAACAAACGACAAGGAAAAAAAGAAAACAGATAGAAAAAATGCTCTGAGGCCTTTCAATTTATGTCATCAGAGAGCAAACAAGGTAAGAACTGAGTTCTGAGTTCTCAGTTCTTACCTTGTTTGCTCTCTGATGACATAAATTGAAAGGCCTCAGAGCATTTTTTCTATCTGTTTTCTTTTTTTTCTTGTGGTTTGTTTTCATTGATTGCATCACGTGTTTATTGTGATTCATCTGCATATATATATATATATATATATATATATATATAAAACTAGAATTTAAAAAAGAACACATAGAAAGGAAACCACTGAACTCACTACTATATTTCGATGTCCTCGTCTTCAGGAAAAGAAGTGAATCGCTCCAAAGACTGATAACGACTATATATATATATATATGATCAAACCACAATAAGAAATGGGAAAACAAGACTAAGATCTTTCAACCGTAACAAGCGGTCTTCGTCAGAGTCAAAAACCCAACTGAACACTAGATGCAGAAAACATCTGGTGAGGAGTTGAGAAGAGTGGGAGGGAAGAGTGGTATTTTAAAAGGGTGAAAGCACAAGAAAGGACTAATGTCCAGAAAGGGATGTTTGGGGAAACAAAGGAGTACAGTAAGAAAAAGTAAAAAACTATCCGCTAGCTGTCAACCCTCTTTGAAGAGGCTATTGCCCTCGTGACGAAAGTATCAAGTTTGAAGAGACCGTTACTAATGTTTATAATATTAGATCTATTAAATTTAATTAGAGACGATTCAATAATATTTCTTAACAACATTGATTTTTCATAGGTAATAAATTTAGCTCCTCTCCAATCAATATGATGATTTTCATTTTTTATATGCAAGAATAAGGCACTACTGTTTTCCTGTCTACTTACGTTATATTGGTGTTGTTTTACACGTGTTTTTAATGATTTACCAGTTTGACCAATATAAATTTTATGGCAATTTTTGCACGGAATTTTATAAATACCAGCGGAATCCAATTCGCTTGGAGAGTTTTTTATTAACATATTACCCACGTTATTACGATTAGAAAACACTATATTAAAATCAAGTTGTTTGGCTAATCTTGGAAGGGGGTCCAATGATTCGTGGTATGGCAAAACTATAGAATTTGATAATAAAAGGGGCTCTTTTGAAGTATTAGAGAAAGTTTTTTTAGCACCCTTCAAAGCTAAATCGATATAAGAAGAGGGGTATTTTAATGAAAGGGCAATTGACCTAATGTTATTAATCTCTTCATTAAGAAATTCTGGAGAGGAAACTCTTAAAGCTCTCAAAAACATATTTCTAAAAACAGAAATTTTAACATTTTTTGGATGCGACGAATAAAAATGAACGTATGCAAGTACATTCGTAGGTTTTCTATATACACTAAAGCGTAACTCATTAGGTAACCTATGGATCAGGACATCTAAGAAGGGCAAATTACCACTTATTTCTTCTTCCATTGTGAATTTGATTGTCGGCACTAATGAATTCAATTTTGTTAGGAAATCAACTTTATTTAAAGATTTGGGACAAATGCAAAGAATATCGTCAACATATCTATACCATTTAACATTTTTGGGCAAAATTGAGCTTAACATTTTACTCTCAAAAAACTCCATATATAAATTACTTAGGAGGGGGGATAAACAGTTACCCATAGCAAGACCAAATTTTTGTATATAATAATTATTTTCAAATTGAAAATGACAATCTACCACACATAACTTAATTAACTCTATTATAGTGGTAGATGGAAGGGGAAGGGAATAATTAATTAATTCCTCCTGGAGTAAGCTCAACAGATCAGTTACAGGTACATTCGTAAAAAGAGACTTCACATCGAAACTGATTAATCTATAATTTTTGTTCATGTTGACGCTTTTTAATTTTTTAATTGGAAAAATTTCAGGCAGCCATATAAAAAACAATGTGGATTTAATTAAAAAATTGTTACGGTTGAAAGATCTTAGTCTTGTTTTCCCATTTCTTATTGTGGTTTGATCATTGATTGTTGTTTCACGTGTTTATGTGAAATCTTTATATATATATATATATATATATATATTGATAAAAGTATGGACCGTGGAATAGAAACAAAACTATAGTTTATCGGGACTAGGTCAGTTCTGGATCTGACCGAGTCCTGATAATCTATAGTTTTGTATATATATATACGTTATAAACTAAAAATATACTAGCATAGATATACAAGTATACAAGTATTTATAAAAGTGTACATATACTTGAAAGAAAGGATTATATATATATATATATATATATATATAGAGTGTGTGTGTGTGTAACATAATTTCACAATAAATTTATAAAAAAAGCCAAGCTAAACTACATAAAAAATAAAAAAAAGACTAATATCTTATCATCTTCAGAGTCAAATCTCAGTTGATATCTTAGTCTTTTGAATGATCTCCATCTTTTTTTTCTCATTTCTTATTATAGTTTTTTTTTTATTTGTGTTTATACATAGCTTTAATTCTTTTTTTTTTATTTTTCTGGTTTTCGTATTTCTTCAACCTAGAAAGAAATGTTTACTGGAAGAACTTGTGTCTTAATTTTTAAAACTGTACAATTTTTTTGATTAGGGTTTGTTTTGTGTTGAAACAAATTCTTAATTAAAATAATTTTTATCTTTCACCAAAATAAAGAAGAGAAATGTTTTTCTTTTCTATAAAAAATAAAGTTAATTATGATGTTTTCTTTAACAATTATATTATTATAAAAAGATATTTAGTTTTGTTTAAAAGCTAATAAAATATGTTTTAACACTCGTTTTGCATAGTTAGTAAAGTTAATTTTTGTTATGAGATGATATTAGAATGAAATTACGATATTAAAATGTGTAATTATTCAAGACAAGCTCTTATTAACATATATCTATATATATAAATAACAATTAGTTTTTGTGTGAGCACTTAAGCTGAAGGAAGGCTCAATGAATTTGAATGACCTGCTTGTACTCACTCCGCAATATGCAAATAATACCTAATTATACTTCATCTCATCGTTCAACAAACTCAAATTACTGCATAGTCATTCCCTTGCAGAGCGTTAAATATAACTATTATATAGTAAATGTTTATACAAAATTGTAATAAACAAATTATATGTTTCCTATCAAAAAGCTGTCAATCTTTTATTTTGATTTATAATAAGTTGTATTAAGAAATTGAGAACAATTCATAATATACCCTTATATGCTGACTAATATTTATGGCTATACAGATATACCATTTTCACCTAATTAGTATGGAGCATATACCGTCTTTCTTCGAAAATAATACACAGCCATACTTTCTTTTTAGGCCCAAAATACGTGCTAAGGCGTAAATTAGTGTTTCTTCTAAATCAAGGTAATATGTTTGTAAGGTTTTTGTTTTTTCCTCTGAATTTCTTTTCATTTTTGACTCTTTCTTTCATGGTTTTGTAATTTGCTGTGTTTATTACTGTCTGTTGTAGTTTTTGCTGTTTTGAAAATGTGGTTTTTGGTGTTCTGAATAATTAATAATACGCAATTAGGTTTAAACGACAAATGTCTGTTTTTTAAATAATAATAATCATAATAACACTAGGTATTTTATGATACTTTTATGGTTCTCTGGGTACTATAATTGTTGTTTGTGTCGTTTGTTTTCTGTTGGATGGTGTCCGATGATGTATTTATCTTGCTTTACTTATGTCGTTTAATAAACTGTTTTTTAGCCTTGAAAATGCCAAACAACTTTTGGCGAAACGTCGGCTGATGATCAGGAGTTGTATGTTTTATGACCAAAATCCTCAATAACCCCTTATGTGAATTTGAAATATCAATGGTCGAGAAACTATATCAATATTATCTATATATATTTATACCATATATATAAAATATATAGGATGGCAGAAAATCTTCTTGAAGGCATATTTTGTTGAAATGTAATTAAAATCTGGGAATTACCACCTTCTATTCGTAAGACTGTCAGGTCAAACTGGAACAGCATAGTTTGTAAGTCGTAAATGCCGAAGCTGCGGCACATTTCAACATTATATATATATATATATATATATATATATATATATATATATATATATATATATATAGCATTGATCAAACCACAAAAAGAGATGGGAAAACAAGACTAAGATCTTTCAACCGTAACAAGCGGTCTTCGTCAGAGTCAAAAACCCAACTGTTTTTTGGGTTTCAGTTGGGTTTTTGACTCTGACGAAGACCGCTTGTTACGGCTGAAAGATCTTAGTCTTGTTTTCCCATTTCTTATTGTGGTTTGATCATTGATTGTTATTTCAGTGTTCATGTGAGATCTGTTTTATATATATATATATATATATACAAAAATAAAGTTTATCGGGACTCGGTCCGTTCATCAGGTTCAAATTAAACTCTTATTGCCAACGTTTCGGTTTTTATTTAAAACATTTTTCATAAGGAGAAGTATAAATGTTGAAACAGAAAAACTAAGTATAACATTACAAATTATTTTAAAAGAAAAATAGTCTGTGGATTTCAACAACAACTGAAGTTTGAATGAACACGTAACACTGAACTGTGAGCTCAGTTTTCAAAGAGTTCAGTGTTATGTGTTCATTCAAACTTCAGCTGTTGTTGAAATCCACAGACTATTTTTCTTTTAAAATAATTTGTAATGTAATACTTAGTTTTTTGTTTCAACATTTATACTTCTGCCTATGAATAAGGTAATAAATAAAAACCGAAACGTTGGCAATGAGAGTTTAATTTGAACCTGAAGAACTGACCAAGTCCCAATAAACTTTAGTTTTGTTTCTATTCCACGGTCGATACCTTTATCAATATATATATATATATATCGATACCTTTATCTATATATATATATCGATACCTTTATCAATATATATATATATATATATATATATTGAAAAAGACGAGCCAATCACTGTTGCGTATCATTTTGGACACTTCTTATTGTTTGTGGGTGTTTTTTCGTTAGACACCTTTCTCTTTCGCACACTCCGTCTGCTTGGCCGCCTCAGCCTTCACTCCAGGGGAGGGCTCACAGTCCCTACTTAATTTTCCAATAGAGTTGGATGAAGGTCTTGGCGTCCTTGCTTTGAAGTGTACGTCGTCAAATTTGGTGTTTTCTATGGGCTTAGTGGATTTCATTAGATACTAGTTGTTGGTGTAGATTCTATTGTTGTGGGTGTATGGAGAACCATCTTTCCTCTTCGTCTTCCTCGTACGCTTAGCCGCCTCCGCCATCCTTCCTGGAGAGGGCTCGCAGTCCCTACTTTAGGTTCACAGAGGGTAGGAATGACATCGACGTCCTCACATAGAAGAGTTCCTCGTAAGAATATGGTCCGGGCTATGGGCGTTATGGGTTGAAGTTTGAGTATGTGTGGCGTTTGTAGTTGGAGCCTTTGCTACAGTGCTTTCTTAAGGAATGCGTGGCGCCTTCCTTGGTAAGGATTATATATAATGTGTTTATATATATATATATATATATATATATATATATATGATGTAATTTTGTTGTATATATATAATTTTGTAAATATATATATATATATACCATGATAAACGGAAATGGTACGGCAGGACAGATACAACAAAATAAACTGTGATACATAGACAAAAACATAACAAAGGCTCACTTTTCAATATTTCGACCGTAATGGCGGTCGTCCTTAGGAGAAGAAGTGAATTGACAGAGGGATGACAGTCAACTCATATTTATATATATATGTAAGATTTATCAAAACTCGGTTACTTCCCTATATTTAAAACTTTTTTAATAGGTTCATATCACATCTATATATTCTTTTTATATCCTTATAGAAAACCATAATTATTATCTCAAGTATATAACAAGATTTTAATAAACACTTGAAATAAAAATCAATTGTAAAGACCACAGTAAGGGAGTTTACCACCTTTTAGTTTTAAGTTTAATTTATAGGCGTCCTTTCGGATGTATTATTGACCTTTTTTCTATGCATTCCATACAATAAATCTAATATTTAAATTTTGAAATATGAATTGTAAGTGATTAACTAATATATGTTGATATTTGTGACCAGCATTTATATATTTGTTTAGATTATTCACAATATTGAAACGGTTTAAGAGTCATTATTATTTGTTCGTAAGGATATTAATTTATTTAAATTTCTAATTAAAAAATAATTATTGTTAACGCAATGGAGTAAACTAGTTTTCCTTTTCTTTTTGTTTTTTTTTTCTGCTTGTAAATTCAAAGTGTTCAGGTTTAAGATTAGTAGATGTTTGTGTTTACACAAGCGTATCGAATCTTTGATGCTCGATCACGAAGTTCTCAGAAAAAAAAAAAGAAAAAAAACGGAGGAGAGGTATATTATAGCCGGACCGAAAGTTTACGACGTGATAAAAGCTAGGTCTTTAAAGCCAATAACTTTGTTAGAAGGTACTGGGATGAGGGGGGACCAATCAGGTCATTTCAAAGGCTAATAATGGTTTCCCATTGGCTGTCGTAATCGATTTGAAAATAACACCGCATCCAATCATAATATATAACGCTCTTTCGTCACCTATAAAATAAATCTTGTTATACCCATTCTAAGATAGAATTTATCGATTAAGTTACCCTGGATTATAAGACTCAAACAATGTATGAAAGAGGAAAAAGTTCGGTAGAGGGGTACTTAAGTACGGCTACCACAGAAATCTATACTTCAAGACTAATCCCTTTATACAAATTATTTTTCATTCATTTATATCCATCCAATGTTCCTCATATATTTAAAAAAAGAAAAAAAAAACCTTTTTCAAGTCCATTAATGCCTACCAAATAAGATAGGCATTTCATATTGTGGTTTGATAATATATATCAATGACCAAACCACAATATGAAATAGGAAAACAAGACTAAGATCTGTCAATCGTAACAAGTGGTCTTCGTCAGAGTAAAAAACTCAACTCAACAGTTGAAAGGTTGAAAGATCTTAGTCTTGTTTTCCCATTTCTTATTGTGGTTTGATCATTGATGGTTATTTCACGTGTTTATGTGAAATCTTTATATATATATATCAATGACCAAACCACAATATGAAATGGGAAAACAAGACTAAGATCTTTCAACCGTAACAAGCGGTCTTATTCAGAGTCAAAAACCCAACTGACACACTAGATGCAGAGAACATCTGGTGAGGGGTTGAGAAGTAGATTGATCATTGATTGTTATTTCACGTGTTTATGTGGAATCTTCATATATATATATATATATATATATATATATATATATATATACTTTTTTGATGAAAATATGATCTGAAATGGATAAATACAGTTCAATGTACATAAAAAAACTTAGAGATTAAAAAAACACACTTACAGTCTCTAATTTTTGGTTGAACCGTCTTCTGGAGAGATAAGAGAGGGAAACCAAGCGCACTGGTACAGAGACGGTTTCCAACGATGGAGACCCTCAACGACGGTCTCCAACCGTCTCTGTACCAGTGCGCTTTGTTTCCCTCTTTTCTCTCTTCTAAACTTCTTCTCTTTTCCCTCTAACCACCTCTAAACACACACTTAGTGTTTTTAATTTCTCTATGATTTTTTATGTACATTGAGCTATATATATTTGTGGTATTAAAATTAATTGACTTGATTGCACGTACCTTTTTTTTTATGAAGTTTTTCAAATCATCTACCGAATTTTCTTTCTTCAGAGTTGAGTTTGCAAATAATTTCAGGAAAGCTACTATTATACACTAATAGTATATATTAATGTATAATTTTATTAGAATTTATTTTATTAGATTTTGCGCTAACATGTTTCGGTTGTCTTCAAGCATTTTCAGAATGTTTATATTGTTATCAATCCGTTACAGGTATTTAAACTTAATAGAGGCAAAAAAATTACACTACAGTTAAACTTGGTTTCAAAAATTATAAAAAGGTTTCTGAAAAGTTTAATACCACATGTATAAAAGAAGGTCTGATTACTACTTTTACTAATACATATATATATTATATGATATAGTACTATAATATGGTATGGTATAATACTCTATGATACAATATATATTAGTACTGATTATTAGTAATGTATATATATATATATATATAAATTCACATAAGCGGTTATTGAGGATTTTCGTCATAAAACATACAACTCCTGATGATCAGCCGACGTTTCGCCACTTTTGTGGTTCTCTGGGTACTTTAATTATTGTTTGTGTCGTTTGTTTTCTGTTGGAAGGTGTCCGATGATGTATTTATCTTGCTTTACTTATGTCGTTTAATAAATTGTTTTTTAGCCTTGAAAATGCCAAACAACTTTTGGCGAAACGTCGGCTGATCATCAGGAGTTGTATGTTTCATGACGAAAATCCTCAATAACCCCTTATGTGAATTTGAAATATCAGTGGTCGAGAAACTATATCAATATATATATATATAGTTCAATATAAAGAAAGAAACATAGAGAAATCAAAAGAACACACTTACAGTCTCTAATTTTCGGTTTGAACCGACTTCAGGAGAGATAAGAGAGGGAAACGAAGCGCACTGGAGGGTCTCCAACCGTTTCTGAACCAGTGTGCTTGGTTTCCCTCTCTTATCTCTCCTGAAGACGGTTCAAACCAAAAATTAGAGACTGTAAGTGTGTTCTTTTGATTTCTCTATGTTTCTTTCTTTATATTGAACGATATTTGTCCGTTTTGGATCGTATTTCCAACGAAAAAAGTATATATATATATATATATATATATAATGATATAGTACTAAAGTATGACATAGCATAATACTATATGATATAATATATATTAGTACTGATTATTAGTACTGTATATATTATATCATATAGTACTATGGTATGATATATTATAAAACTATATGATATTAGTACTACATATTAGTTCTCATTAAATAGATTTGAAAGTGTATTGTCAAGAGGTATCCATTATAAAGCATATGCAAGATAAATGCCATTAAAGTTAGCTTCTTTAATTTTTGTTCATTTTTAGAACTGATTCTATCAACTTCCCTCCGTGATAGTTCTATTGAGCTATAATAAGTTCTATCTACTCAAAAGCTCTTATGTTATTAGAGAATGAAAATAGTTGTCATTTTTACTGAAATATTACACTTCTAATATTGTTTTCCCAAGAAATCTTTTCAGTGAGACCATAGTTATTACAAAATTTTTAAATTTATAGAATCATTGAATAAATAACTTAAAATTATAGCCTTTTTTATTATAAACAATAAGAGAGTATTTTTCCAGTGCTTTAATATTTTTCCTAAATGAATAAGCTTTTTTTTTTTAAAAAAAAACACCTATTTTAAACAAATTTATTTGTCTGATAATGTAGACATTTAAGAATTGAAACGTATAGACCAGGGGTGCTCCACTTTTTCAGTATGTGAGTACTTATAAAATGACCAAGTAAAATGATCTACCGACCATAAAAGTGTATGTTATTTTAAAATTTATTGACATTCTTACCTTGCATTCCACATGGCAATATTGCAAAAAAAATAAGCTCTCAAATGTTTTTGTGATTACTATATAATATTAATAATAATAATAATAATTTTTTTTGGTTAAGGAGGTGAAATGCATTACACACATTGTGCTGGGCCCCAATAATTAATAAACAATACATTGAAATTTTAATAATAATAATTAAAAATAAATAAATAAAAACAATAAAATAAAATAAAAATACAGCTGTTTTTTGTAGCTTTGATTGTGCTCAAAGACAGAAGTTTGTAGGAGGATCAAACACACACACACACACACACCTCAGAGAGAGATAGATAGATAGATAGAGAGAGGGAGAGGAGAGGAGAGAGGAGAGAGAGATAGGCTGACTGTCGCACTGGAACTTTTTTTTTTCAAAGTTGTTGCGATCTACCACTATTGGCTCGCGATCGATGGTAGATCGCGATCGACGTATTGAGCCCTGGTAAGATGATTACAAACAAATGTTGTAAGAGCAACTTTTCATCGAACCGTGGAAAATATAGAATCAAACGATTTCAAGAAACGAATACGAAAAAACAACACTCAACACAGCAACTTGCTGATTGCCAGCCAACCAGAACTATCCTTCTCCTTCTCCTGATGATGACGACGAGGTCGAAATATTGAAGTGAGTAGTCTATTGTATCTACATGTTATTTTCTTGTAATCGTTTGATATGTTGTTCTAACAGGCTGTTTCATGTTTGGAAAATATAAAATATATTGTTAATTATTCTTGATTTTATTTTATTATGAATTAGAATCTTTTTACATTTAAAAATAAATTCATTCAAAGTTATTCTATTTTTTTTTTATTTAAGATCTAAATGGCAAACCTGTTTAACTCAATTCAAATGGAAAATTTCTAATTTACTTTTCAACCGGTCTGTTTACTATTACCTCATTGACAAGCTAATATGAATTTATCGAATAACCTGAAGGCTACCAGCATTTGTGGTACATACACTATGCATGCATTTAGCATCAGACTTTGCCAATAAGAAGTTTCTAAATCTATAGAACTTACTCAATAAGAAGTTTCTAAATCTATAGAACTTACTCAATAAGAAGTTTCTAAATCTATAGAACTTACTCAATAAGATGTTTCTAAATCAATAGAACTTACTCCATAAGATGTTCCTAAATTTATTAAAGTTCCTCAATCCATTCGCCTTTGCTCAGTTGAAGTTGCTTTAATTACTGTAACCTTTTATTAGATATTGAGGAACTTTTAATTGTGAAAGTATAATGAATATAAGAACTTCTTATTGAGTAGGTTCTATCGATTTACAAATTTCTATGTTTCATTTATATTATGTATTCATGAAATGTATGTATGTATTCTAAGTTCTATGTAATTTAGAAAAACTTAATTGACAAGTCACAGGTATTGAGGAACTTTTAATTGTGAAAATATAATGAATTTTGAACTTTCTACTGAGTAAGTTCTATAGATTTAGAAAACTCTTATTGAGTAAGTTCTATGGATTTGGAAATTTCTTGTTGATAAAGTCACAGATATTGAGGAAATTTTATTATGAAAGTATAATGAATATGGAACTTCTTATTGAGAAGTTCTATGGATTTAAAAATTCCTTGTTGATAAAAGTATAGGTGTTGAGGAACTTTTAATTGTGAAAGTATAATGAATATAGGAACTTCTTATTGAGTAAGTTCTATGGATTTAAAAATTCCTTGTTGATAAAGTCATAGGTGTTGAGGAACTTTTAATTGTGAAAGTATAATGAATATAGGAACTTTTATTGAGTAAGTTCTATGGATTTAAAATTCCTTGTTGATAAAGTCATAGGTGTTGAGGAACTTTTAATTGTGAAAGTATAATGAATATAAAATTCTTATTGAGTAAGTTCTATGGATTTAAAAATTCCTTGTTGATAAAGTCATAGGTGTTGAGGAACTTTTAATTGTGAAAGTATAATGAATATAAGGAACTTCTTATTGAGTAAGTTCTATGGATTTAAAAATTCCTTGTTGATAAAGTCATAGGTGTTGAGGAACTTTTAATTGTGAAAGTTAATGAATATAGGAACTTCTTATTGAGTAAGTTCTTGGATTTAAAAATTCCTTGTTGAAAAGTCATAGGTGTTGAGGAACTTTTAATTGTGAAAGTATAATGAATATAGGAACTTCTTATTGAGTAAGTTCTATGGATTTAAAAATTCCTTGTTGATAAAGTCATAGGTGTTGAGGAACTTTTAATTGTGAAAGTATAATGAATATAGGAATTTTATTGAGTAAGTTCTATGGATTTAAAATTCCTTGTTGATAAAGTCATAGGTGTTGAGGAACTTTTAATTGTGAAAGTATAATGAATATAAAATTCTTATTGAGTAAGTTCTATGGATTTAAAAATTCTTTTGATAAAGTCATAGGTGTTGAGGAACTTTTAATTGTGAAATATAATGAATATAGGAACTTCTTATTGAGTAAGTTTATGGATTTAAAATTCCTTGTTGATAAAGTCATAGGTGTTGAGGAACTTTTAATTGTGAAAGTATAATGAATATAGGAACTTCTTATTGAGTAAGTTCTATGGATTTAAAAATTCCTTGTTGATAAAGTCATAGGTGTTGAGGAACTTTTAATTGTGAAAGTATAATGAATATAGGAACTTTTATTGAGTAAGTTCTATGGATTTAAAAATTCCTTGTTGATAAAGTTAGGTGTTGAGGAACTTTTAATTGTGAAAGTATAATGAATATAGGAACTTCTTATTGAGTAAGTTCTATGGATTTAAAAATTCCTTGTTGATAAAGTCATAGGTGTTGAGGAATTTTAATTGTGAAAGTATAATGAATATAGAACTTCTTATTGAGTAAGTTCTATGGATTTAAAAATTCCTTGTTGATAAAGTCATAGGTGTTGAGGAATTTTAATTGTGAAAGTATAATGAATATAGGAACTTCTTATTGAGTAAGTTCATGGATTTAAAATTCCTTGTTGATAAAGTCATAGGTGTTGAGGAATTTTAATTGTGAAAGATAATGAATATAGAACTTCTTATTGAGTAAGTTCTATGGATTTAAAAATTCCTTGTTGATAAAGTCATAGGTGTTGAGGAACTTTTAATTGTGAAAGTAATAATGAATATAGGAACTTCTTATTGAGTAAGTTCTATGGATTTAGAAATTCCTTGTTGATAAAGTCATAGGTGTTGAGGAACTTTTAATTGTGAAAGTATAATGAATATAAGAACTTCTTATTGAGTAAGTTCTATGGATTTAAAAATTCCTTGTTGATAAAGTCATAGGTGTTGAGGAACTTTTAATTGTGAAAGTATAATGAATATAGGAACTTCTTATTGAGTAAGTTCTATGGATTTAAAAATTCCTTGTTGATAAAGTCATAGGTGTTGAGGAACTTTTAATTGTGAAAGTATAATGAATAAGGAACTTCTTATTGAGTAAGTTCTATGGATTTAAAAATTCCTTGTTGATAAAGTCATAGGTGTTGAGGAACTTTTAATTGTGAAAGTATAATGAATATAGGAACTTCTTATTGAGTAAGTTCTTGGATTTAAAAATTCCTTGTTGATAAAGTCATAGGTGTTGAGGAACTTTTAATTGTGAAAGTATAATGAATATAGGAACTTTTATTGAGTAAGTTTATGGATTTAAAAATTCCTTGTTGATAAAGTCATAGGTGTTGAGGAACTTTTAATTGTGAAAGTATAATGAATATAGGAACTTCTTATTGAGTAAGTTTCCATGGATTTAAAATTCCTTGTTGATAAAGTCATAGGTGTTGAGGAACTTTTAATTGTGAAAGTATAATGAATATAGGAACTTCTTATTGAGTAAGTTCATGGATTTAAAAATTCCTTGTTGATAAAGTCATAGGTGTTGAGGAACTTTTAATTGTGAAAGTATAATGAATATAGGAATTCTTATTGAGTAAGTTCTATGGATTTAAAATTCCTTGTATAAATCTAGGTTTAGGAATTTTAATTGTAAGTTAATAATTAGAACCTTATTGAAAGTTCTATGGATTTAAAAATTTTGTTGAAAATATAGGTGTTAGGAACTTTTAATTGGAAAGTTAATGAATATAGGAATTCTTATTGAGTAAGTTCTATGGATTTAAAAATTCCTTGTTGATAAAGTCATAGGTGTTGAGGAACTTTTAATTGTGAAAGTATAATGAATATAGGAACTTCTTATTGAGTAAGTTCTATGGATTTAAAAATTCCTTGTTGATAAAGTCATAGGTGTTGAGGAACTTTTAATTGTGAAAGTATAATGAATATAAGAATTCTTATTGAGTAAGTTCTTGGATTTAAAATTCCTTGTTGATAAAGTATAGGTGTTGAGGAACTTTTAATTGTGAAAGTATAATGAATATAGGAACTTCTTATTGAGTAAGTTTATGGATTTAAAATTCCTTGTTGATAAAGTCATAGGGTTGAGGAACTTTTAATTGTGAAAGTATAATGAATATGGAACTTCTTATTGAGTAAGTTCTATGGATTTAAAAAATTCCTTGTTGATAAAGTCATAGGTGTTGAGGAACTTTTAATTGTGAAAGTATAATGAATATAAGAACTTCTTATTGAGTAAGTTCTATGGATTTAGAAATTCCTTGTTGATAAAGTCATAGGTGTTGAGGAACTTTTAATTGTGAAAGTATAATGAATATAAGAACTTCTTATTGAGTAAGTTCTATGGATTTAAAAATTCCTTGTTGATAAAGTCATAGGTGTTGAGGAACTTTTAATTGTGAAAGTATAATGAAATTAGGAACTTCTTATTGAGTAAGTTCTTGGATTTAAAATTCCTTGTTGATAAAGTCATAGGTGTTGAGGAACTTTTAATTGTGAAAGTATAATGAATATAGGAACTTTTATTGAGTAAGTTCTATGGATTTAAAAAATTCCTTGTTGATAAAGTCATAGGTGTTGAGGAACTTTTAATTGTGAAAGTATAATGAATATAGGAACTTTCTTATTGAGTAAGTTCCATGGATTTAAAAAATTCCTTGTTGATAAAGTCATAGGTGTTGAGGAACTTTTAATTGTGAAAGTATAATGAATATAGGAACTTCTTATTGAGTAAGTTCTATGGATTTAAAAATTCCTTGTTGATAAAGTCATAGGTGTTGAGGAACTTTTAATTGTGAAAGTATAATGAATATAGGAATTCTTATTGAGTAAGTTCTATGGATTTAAAAATTCCTTGTTGATAAAGTCATAGGTGTTGAGGAACTTTTAATTGTGAAAGTATAATGAATATAGGAACTTCTTATTGAGTAAGTTTATGGATTTAAAAATTCTTGTTGATAAAGTCATAGGTGTTGAGGAACTTTTAATTGTGAAAGTATAATGAATATAGGAACTTCTTATTGAGTAAGTTCATGGATTTAAAATTCCTTGTTGATAAAGTCATAGGTGTTGAGGAACTTTTAATTGTGAATAATAATTTATTATTATGATTATAATTATATATTATATCATTAGTACTTTGGTATGAATATATTATACAACTTTATGATATTAGTACTACATATTAGTTCTATTAAATAGATTTGAAAGTGTATTGTCAAAGAGTTATCCATTATAAATAATATCCAACATAAAATGCCATTAAAGTTAGCTTTTTTAATTTTTGTTCATTTTTAGAACTTTTTCTATCAACTTCCCTCCGTGATAGTTCTATTGAGCTATAATAAGTTCTATCTACTCAAAAGCTCTTATGTTATTAGAGAATGAAAAGAAAATAGTTGTCATTTTTACTGAAATATTACACTTCTAATATTGTTTTCCCAAGAAATCTTTTCAGTGAGACCATAGTTATTACAAAATTTTTAAATTTATAAATCATTGAATAATGACTTAAAATTATTAAATGCCTTTTTTATTATAAACAAATAAGAGAGTATTTTTCCAGTGCTTTAATATTTTTCCTAAAATGAATAAGCTTTTTTTTTTTAAAAAAAAAACCTATTTTAAACAAATTTATTTGGTTGATAATGTAGACATTTAAGAATTGAAACGTATAGACCAGGGGTGCTTCACACTTTTTCCGTATGTGAGCTACTTATAAAATGACCAAGTCAAAATTGATCTACCGACCCATAAAAGTGTATGTTATTTTAAAATTTATTGACATTCTTACCTTGCATTTACCACTTGAGCCAAATTTTGCAAAAAAAATAAGCTTAAACAGTTTTTGTGATTACTATATAAATTAATAATAATTTAATAATTTTTTTGGTTAAGGAGGTGAAATGCATTTACACACATTGTTGCTGGGCTCCCAATTAATTAAATAATTAACAATACATTGAAAATTTTTAATAATAATAATTAAAAATAAATAAATAAAAAAAAAAATAAAAATTAAAATACAGTGTTTTTTGTAGCTTTGCATTGTGCCTCAAAGACAGAAGCTTTGTAGGAGGATCAAAACACACACACACACACACACCTCGAGAGAGTTAGATTAGATAGATAGAGAGAGGAGGAGAGAGAGAGAGAGAGAGAGGATAGGCTGACTGTCGCACTGGAACTTTTTTTTTTCAAAGTTGTATGCGATCTACCACTATTGGCCTCGCGATCGACTGGTAGATCGCGATCGACGTATTGAGCACCCCTGGTATAGACTGATTACAACACAAATAGTTGTAAGAGCAATTTTCCATCGTACCGTGGAAAATATAGAATCAAACGATTTCAAGAAACGAACACGAAAACACAACCCTCAACACAGCAACTTGCTGATTGCCAGCCAACCAGAACTATCCTTCTCCTTCTCCTGATGATGACGACGAGGTCGAAATATTGAAGTGAGTAGTCTATTGTATCTACATGTTCTTTTCTTGTAATCGTTTGATATGTTGTTCTAACGGGCTGTTTCATGTTTGGAAAATATAAAATATATTGTTAATTATTCTTGATTTTATTTTATTATGAATTAGAGTCTTTTTACATTTAAACATAAATTCATTCAAAGTTATTCTGTTTTTTTTTTATTTAAAATCTAAATAGCAAACCTGTTTAATTCGATTCAAATGGAAAATTTCTAATTTACTTTTCCACCGGTCTGTTTACTAGTACCTCATTGACAAGCTAATATGAATTTATCGATTAACCTGAAGGCTACCAGCATTTGTGGTACATACACTATGCATGCACTTAGCATCAGACTATCCCAATAAGAAGTCTCTAAATCTATAGAACTTACTCAATAAGAAGTCTCTAAATCTATAGAACTTACTCAATAAGAAGTTTCTAAATCTATAGAACTTACTCAATAAGATGTTTCTAAATCAATAGAACTTACTCCATAAGATGTTCCTAAATTTATTAAAGTTCCTCAATCCATTCGCCTTTGCTCAGTTGAAGTTGCTTTAATTACTGTAACCTTTTATTAGATATTGAGGAACTTTTAATTGTGAAAGTATAATGAATATAGGAACTTCTTATTGAGTAGGTTCTATCGATTTACAAATTTCTATGTATTCATTTATATCTATGTATTCATGAAATGTATGTATGTATTCTAAGTTCTATGTAATTTAGAAAAACTTAATTGACAAAGTCACAGGTATTGAGGAACTTTTAATTGTGAAAATATAATGAATTTATGAACTTTCTACTGAGTAAGTTCTATAGATTTAGAAACATCTTATTGAGTAAGTTCTATGGATTTGGAAATTTCTTGTTGATAAAGTCACAGATATTGAGGAAATTTTCATTATGAAAGTATTATGAATATAGGAACTTCTTATTGAGTAAGTTATATGGATTTGGAAATTTCTTGTTGATAAAGTCATAGGTGTTGAGGAACTTTTAATTGTGAAAGTATAATGAATATAGGAACTTCTTATTGAGTAAGTTTATGGATTTAAAAAATTCCTTGTTGATTAAAGTCATAGGTGTTGAGGAACTTTTAATTGTGAAAGTATAATGAATATAGGAACTTCTTTATTGAGTAAGTTCTATGGATTTAAAAATTCCTTGTTGATAAAGTCATAGGTGTTGAGGAACTTTTAATTGTGAAAGTATAATGAATATAGGAACTTCTTATTGAGTAAGTTCTATGGATTTAGAAATTCCTTGTTGATAAAGTCATAGGTGTTGAGGAACTTTTAATTGTGAAAGTATAATGAATATAGGAACTTCTTATTGAGTAAGTTCTATGGATTTAAAAATTCCTTGTTGATAAAGTCATAGGTGTTGAGGAACTTTTAATTGTGAAAGTATAATGAATATAGGAACTTTCTTATTGAGTAAGTTCTATGGATTTAAAAATTCCTTGTTGATAAAGTCATAGGTGTTGAGGAACTTTTAATTGTGAAAGTATAATGAATATAGGAACTTCTTATTGAGTAAGTTCTATGGATTTAAAAATTCCTTGTTGATAAAGTCATAGGTGTTGAGGAACTTTTAATTGTGAAAGTATAATGAATATAAGAACTTCTTATTGAGTAAGTTCTATGGATTTAAAAATTCCTTGTTGATAAAGTCATAGGTGTTGAGGAACTTTTAATTGTGAAAGTATAATGAATATAAGAACTTCTTATTGAGTAAGTTCTATGGATTTAAAAATTCCTTGTTGATAAAGTCATAGGTGTTGAGGAACTTTTTAATTGTGAAAGTATAATGAATATAGGAAATTCTTATTGAGTAAGTTCTATGGATTTAAAATTCCTTGTTGATAAAGTCATAGGTGTTGAGGAACTTTTAATTGTGAAAGTATAATGAATATAGGAACTTCTTATTGAGTAAGTTCTATGGATTTAAAAATTCCTTGTTGATAAAGTCATAGGTGTTGAGGAACTTTTAATTGTGAAAGTATAATGAATATAGGAACTTCTTATTGAGTAAGTTCCATGGATTTAGAAATTCCTTGTTGATAAAGTCATAGGTGTTGAGGAACTTTTAATTGTGAAAGTATAATGAATATAGGAACTTCTTATTGAGTAAGTTCTATGGATTTAAAAATTCCTTGTTGATAAAGTCATAGGTGGTTGAGGAACTTTTAATTGTGAAAGTATAATGAATATAGGAACTTCTTATTGAGTAAGTTCCATGGATTTAAAATTCCTTGTTGATAAAGTCATAGGTGTTGAGGAACTTTTAATTGTGAAAGTATAATGAATATAGGAAACATCTTATTGAGTAAGTTCTATGGATTTAAAAATTCCTTGTTGATAAAGTCATAGGTGTTGAGGAACTTTTAATTGTGAAAGTATAATGAATATAGGAACTTCTTATTGAGTAAGTTCCATGGATTTAGAAATTCCTTGTTGATAAAGTCATAGGTGTTGAGGAACTTTTAATTGTGAAAGTATAATGAATATAGGAACTTCTTATTGAGTAAGTTCTATGGATTTAAAAATTCCTTGTTGATAAAGTCATAGGTGTTGAGGAACTTTTAATTGTGAAAGTATAATGAATATAAGGAACTTCTTATTGAGTAAGTTCCATGGATTTAAAAATTCCTTGTTGATAAAGTCATAGGTGTTGAGGAACTTTTAATTGTGAAAGTATAATGAATATAGGAACTTCTTATTGAGTAAGTTCTATGGATTTAAAAATTCCTTGTTGATAAAGTCATAGGTGTTGAGGAACTTTTAATTGTGAAAGTATAATGAAATAAGGAACTTCTTATTGAGTAAGTTCCATGGATTTAAAAATTCCTTGTTGATAAAGTCATAGGTGTTGAGGAACTTTTAATTGTGAAAGTATAATGAATATAGGAACTTCTTATTGAGTAAGTTCTATGGATTTAAAAATTCCTTGTTGATAAAGTCATAGGTGTTGAGGAACTTTTAATTGTGAAAGTATAATGAATATAAGAACTTCTTATTGAGTAAGTTCTATGGATTTAAAAATTCCTTGTTGATAAAGTCATAGGTGTTGAGGAACTTTTAATTGTGAAAGTATAATGAATATAGGAACTTCTTATTGAGTAAGTTCCATGGATTTAAAAATTCCTTGTTGATAAAGTCATAGGTGTTGAGGAATTTTTAATTGTGAAAGTATAAATGAATATAGGAACTTCTTATTGAGTAAGTTCTATGGATTTAAAAATTCCTTGTTGATAAAGTCATAGGTGTTGAGGAACTTTTAATTGTGAAAGTATTAATGAATATAGGAACTTCTTATTGAGTAAGTTCCATGGATTTAAAATTCCTTGTTGATAAAGTCATAGGTGTTGAGGAACTTTTAATTGTGAAAGTATAATGAATATAGGAACTTCTTATTGAGTAAGTTCCATGGATTTAAAAATTCCTTGTTGATAAAGTCATAGGTGTTGAGGAACTTTTAATTGTGAAAGTATAATGAATATAGGAACTTCTTATTGAGTAAGTTCTATGGATTTAAAAATTCCTTGTTGATAAAGTCATAGGTGTTGAGGAACTTTTAATTTGTGAAAGTATAATGAATATAGGAACTTCTTATTGAGTAAGTTCATGGATTTAAAAATTCCTTGTTGATAAAGTCATAGGTGTTGAGGAACTTTTAATTGTGAAAGTATTAATGAATATAGGAACTTCTTATTGAGTAAGTTCTATGGATTTTAAAAATTCCTTGTTGATAAAGTCATAGGTGTTGAGGAATTTTAATTGTGAAAGTATAATGAATATAGGAACTTCTTATTGAGTAAGTTCATGGATTTTAGAAATTCCTTGTTGATAAAGTCATAGGTGTTGAGGAACTTTTAATTGTGAAAGTATAATGAATATAGGAACTTCTTATTGAGTAAGTTCTATGGATTTAGAAATTCCTTGTTGATAAAGTCATAGGTGTTGAGGAACTTTTAATTGTGAAAGTATAATGAATATAAGAACTTCTTATTGAGTAAGTTCTATGGATTTAGAAATTCCTTGTTGATAAAGTCATAGGTGTTGAGGAACTTTTAATTGTGAAAGTATAATGAATATAGGAACTTCTTATTGAGTAAGTTCCATGGATTTAGAAATTCCTTGTTGATAAAGTCATAGGTGTTGAGGAACTTTTAATTGTGAAAGTATAATGAATATAGGAACTTCTTATTGAGTAAGTTCTATGGATTTAAAAATTCCTTGTTGATAAAGTCATAGGTGTTGAGGAACTTTTAATTGTGAAAGTATAATGAATATAGGAACTTCTTATTGAGTAAGTTCTATGGATTTAAAAATTCCTTGTTGATAAAGTCATAGGTGTTGAGGAACTTTTAATTGTGAAAGTATAATGAATATAGGAACTTCTTATTGAGTAAGTTCCATGGATTTAAAAATTCCTTGTTGATAAAGTCATAGGTGTTGAGGAACTTTTAATTGTGAAAGTATAATGAATATAGGAACTTCTTATTGAGTAAGTTCCATGGATTTAGAAATTCCTTGTTGATAAAGTCATAGGTGTTGAGGAACTTTTAATTGTGAAAGTATAATGAATATAGGAACTTCTTATTGAGTAAGTTTCCATGGATTTAAAATTCCTTGTTGATAAAGTCATAGGTGTTGAGGAACTTTTAATTGTGAAAGTATAATGAATATAGGAACTTCTTATTGAGTAAGTTCTATGGATTTAAAAATTCCTTGTTGATAAAGTCATAGGTGTTGAGGAACTTTTAATTGTGAAAGTATAATGAATATAGGAACTTCTTATTGAGTAAGTTCTATGGATTTAAAAATTCCTTGTTGATAAAGTCATAGGTGTTGAGGAACTTTTAATTGTGAAAGTATAATGAATATAGGAACTTCTTATTGAGTAAGTTCATGGATTTAAAAATTCCTTGTTGATAAAGTCATAGGTGTTGAGGAACTTTTAATTGTGAAAGTATAATGAATATAGGAACTTCTTATTGAGTAAGTTCTGGATTTAAAAATTCCTTGTTGATAAAGTCATAGGTGTTGAGGAACTTTTAATTGTGAAAGTATAATGAATATAGGAACTTCTTATTGAGTAAGTTCCTATGGATTTAAAAATTCCTTGTTGATAAAGTCATAGGTGTTGAGGAACTTTTAATTGTGAAAGTATAATGAATATAGGAACTTCTTATTGAGTAAGTTCATGGATTTAAAAATTCCTTGTTGATAAAGTCATAGGTGTTGAGGAACTTTTAATTGTGAAAGTATAATGAATATAGGAACTTCTTATTGAGTAAGTTCCATGGATTTAAAAATTCCTTGTTGATAAAGTCATAGGTGTTGAGGAACTTTTAATTGTGAAAGTATAATGAATATAGGAACTTCTTATTGAGTAAGTTCTATGGATTTAAAAATTCCTTGTTGATAAAGTCATAGGTGTTGAGGAACTTTTAATTGTGAAAGTATAATGAATATAGGAACTTCTTATTGAGTAAGTTCCATGGATTTAAAAATTCCTTGTTGATAAAGTCATAGGTGTTGAGGAACTTTTAATTGTGAAAGTATAATGAATATAGGAACTTCTTATTGAGTAAGTTCTATGGATTTAAAAATTCCTTGTTGATAAAGTCATAGGTGTTGAGGAACTTTTAATTGTGAAAGTATAATGAATATAGGAACTTCTTATTGAGTAAGTTCCATGGATTTAAAAATTCCTTGTTGATAAAGTCATAGGTGTTGAGGAACTTTTAATTGTGAAAGTATAATGAATATAGGAACTTCTTATTGAGTAAGTTCTATGGATTTTAAAAATTCCTTGTTGATAAAGTCATAGGTGTTGAGGAACTTTTAATTGTGAAAGTATAATGAATATAGGAACTTCTTATTGAGTAAGTTCTATGGATTTAAAAATTCCTTGTTGATAAAGTCATAGGTGTTGAGGAACTTTTAATTGTGAAAGTATAATGAATATAGGAACTTCTTATTGAGTAAGTTCTATGGATTTAAAAATTCCTTGTTGATAAAGTCATAGGTGTTGAGGAACTTTTAATTGTGAAAGTATAATGAATATAGGAACTTCTTATTGAGTAAGTTCTATGGATTTAAAAATTCCTTGTTGATAAAGTCATAGGTGTTGAGGAACTTTTAATTGTGAAAGTATTAATGAATATAGGAACTTCTTATTGAGTAAGTTCTATGGATTTAAAAATTCCTTGTTGATAAAGTCATAGGTGTTGAGGAACTTTTAATTGTGAAAGTATAATGAATATAGGAACTTCTTATTGAGTAAGTTCCATGGATTTAAAAATTCCTTGTTGATAAAGTCATAGGTGTTGAGGAACTTTTAATTGTGAAAGTATAATGAATATAGGAACTTCTTATTGAGTAAGTTCATGGATTTAAAAATTCCTTGTTGATAAAGTCATAGGTGTTGAGGAACTTTTAATTGTGAAAGTATAATGAATATAGGAACTTCTTATTGAGTAAGTTCTATGGATTTAAAATTCCTTGTTGATAAAGTCATAGGTGTTGAGGAACTTTTAATTGTGAAAGTATAATGAATATAGGAACTTCTTATTGAGTAAGTTCATGGATTTAAAAATTCCTTGTTGATAAAGTCATAGGTGTTGAGGAACTTTTAATTGTGAAAGTATAATGAATATAGGAACTTCTTATTGAGTAAGTTCTATGGATTTAAAAATTCCTTGTTGATAAAGTCATAGGTGTTGAGGAACTTTTAATTGTGAAAGTATAATGAATATAGGAACTTCTTATTGAGTAAGTTCCATGGATTTAGAAATTCCTTGTTGATAAAGTCATAGGTGTTGAGGAACTTTTAATTGTGAAAGTATAATGAATATAGGAACTTCTTATTGAGTAAGTTCCATGGATTTAGAAATTCCTTGTTGATAAAGTCATAGGTGTTGAGGAACTTTTAATTGTGAAAGTATAATGAATATAGGAACTTCTTATTGAGTAAGTTCTATGGATTTAAAAATTCCTTGTTGATAAAGTCATAGGTGTTGAGGAACTTTTAATTGTGAAAGTATAATGAATATAGGAACTTCTTATTGAGTAAGTTCATGGATTTTAAAATTCCTTGTTGATAAAGTCATAGGTGTTGAGGAACTTTTAATTGTGAAAGTAATAATGAATATAGGAACTTCTTATTGAGTAAGTTCTATGGATTTAAAAATTCCTTGTTGATAAAGTCATAGGTGTTGAGGAACTTTTAATTGTGAAAGTATAATGAATATAGGAACTTCTTATTGAGTAAGTTCTATGGATTTAAAAATTCCTTGTTGATAAAGTCATAGGTGTTGAGGAACTTTTAATTGTGAAAGTATAATGAATATAGGAACTTCTTATTGAGTAAGTTCTATGGATTTAAAAATTCCTTGTTGATAAAGTCATAGGTGTTGAGGAACTTTTAATTGTGAAAGTATTAATGAATATAGGAACTTCTTATTGAGTAAGTTCTTGGATTTAAAAATTCCTTGTTGATAAAGTCATAGGTGTTGAGGAACTTTTAATTGTGAAAGTATAATGAATATAGGAACTTCTTATTGAGTAAGTTCCATGGATTTAAAAATTCCTTGTTGATAAAGTCATAGGTGTTGAGGAACTTTTAATTGTGAAAGTATAATGAATATAGGAACTTCTTATTGAGTAAGTTCTATGGATTTTAAAAATTCCTTGTTGATAAAGTCATAGGTGTTGAGGAACTTTTAATTGTGAAAGTATTAATGAATATAGGAACTTCTTTTTTGAGTAATTTTCCAAATGGATTTAAAAATTCCTTTTGTTAGGTGTTGGGAACTTTTTTTTTGTGAAAAGTATTGAAATATAGGAACTTCTTATTGAGTAAGTTCTATGGATTTTAAAAATTCCTTGTTGATAAAGTCATAGGTGTTGAGGAACTTTTAATTGTGAAAGTATAATGAATATAGGAACTTCTTATTGAGTAAGTTCTATGGATTTAAAAATTCCTTGTTGATAAAGTCATAGGTGTTGAGGAACTTTTAATTGTGAAAGTATAATGAATATAGGAACTTCTTATTGAGTAAGTTCTATGGATTTAAAAATTCCTTGTTGATAAAGTCATAGGTGTTGAGGAACTTTTAATTGTGAAAGTATAATGAATATAGGAACTTCTTATTGAGTAAGTTCTATGGATTTAAAAATTCCTTGTTGATAAAGTCATAGGTGTTGAGGAACTTTTAATTGTGAAAGTATAATGAATATAGGAACTTCTTATTGAGTAAGTTCCATGGATTTAAAAATTCCTTGTTGATAAAGTCATAGGTGTTGAGGAACTTTTAATTGTGAAAGTATAATGAATATAGGAACTTCTTATTGAGTAAGTTCCATGGATTTTAAAAATTCCTTGTTGATAAAGTCATAGGTGTTGAGGAACTTTTAATTGTGAAAGTATAATGAATATAGGAACTTCTTATTGAGTAAGTTCTATGGATTTAAAAATTCCTTGTTGATAAAGTCATAGGTGTTGAGGAACTTTTAATTGTGAAAGTATAATGAATATAGGAACTTCTTATTGAGTAAGTTCCATGGATTTAAAAATTCCTTGTTGATAAAGTCATAGGTGTTGAGGAACTTTTAATTGTGAAAGTATAATGAATATAGGAACTTCTTATTGAGTAAGTTCTATGGATTTAAAAATTCCTTGTTGATAAAGTCATAGGTGTTGAGGAACTTTTAATTGTGAAAGTATAATGAATATAGGAACTTCTTATTGAGTAAGTTCCATGGATTTAGAAATTCCTTGTTGATAAAGTCATAGGTGTTGAGGAACTTTTAATTGTGAAAGTATAATGTATAAGGAACTTCTTATTGAGTAAGTTCCATGGATTTAGAAAATTCCTTGTTGATAAAGTCATAGGTGTTGAGGAACTTTTAATTGTGAAAGTATAATGAATATAGGAACTTCTTATTGAGTAAGTTCCATGGATTTAGAAATTCCTTGTTGATAAAGTCATAGGTGTTGAGGAACTTTTAATTGTGAAAGTATAATGAATATAGGAACTTCTTATTGAGTAAGTTCTATGGATTTAAAAATTCCTTGTTGATAAAGTCATAGGTGTTGAGGAACTTTTAATTGTGAAAGTATAATGAATATAGGAACTTCTTATTGAGTAAGTTCATGGATTTAAAAATTCCTTGTTGATAAAGTCATAGGTGTTGAGGAACTTTTAATTGTGAAAGTATAATGAATATAGGAACTTCTTATTGAGTAAGTTCTATGGATTTAAAAATTCCTTGTTGATAAAGTCATAGGTGTTGAGGAACTTTTAATTGTGAAAGTATAATGAATATAGGAACTTCTTATTGAGTAAGTTCCATGGATTTAGAAATTCCTTGTTGATAAAGTCATAGGTGTTGAGGAACTTTTAATTGTGAAAGTATAATGAATATAGGAACTTCTTATTGAGTAAGTTCCATGGATTTAGAAATTCCTTGTTGATAAAGTCATAGGTGTTGAGGAACTTTTAATTGTGAAAGTATAATGAATATAGGAACTTCTTATTGAGTAAGTTCCATGGATTTAGAAATTCCTTGTTGATAAAGTCATAGGTGTTGAGGAACTTTTAATTGTGAAAGTATAATGAATATAGGAACTTCTTATTGAGTAAGTTCTATGGATTTAAAAATTCCTTGTTGATAAAGTCATAGGTGTTGAGGAACTTTTAATTGTGAAAGTATAATGAATATAGGAACTTCTTATTGAGTAAGTTCTATGGATTTAAAAATTCCTTGTTGATTAAAGTCATAGGTGTTGAGGAACTTTTAATTGTGAAAGTTTATAATAATATAGGAACTTCTTATTGAGTAAGTTCCATGGATTTAGAAATTCCTTGTTGATAAAGTCATAGGTGTTGAGGAACTTTTAATTGTGAAAGTATAATGAATATAGGAACTTCTTATTGAGTAAGTTCCATGGATTTAAAAATTCCTTGTTGATAAAGTCATAGGTGTTGAGGAACTTTTAATTGTGAAAGTATAATGAATATAGGAACTTCTTATTGAGTAAGTTCTATGGATTTAAAAATTCCTTGTTGATAAAGTCATAGGTGTTGAGGAACTTTTAATTGTGAAAGTATAATGAATATAGGAACTTCTTATTGAGTAAGTTCCATGGATTTAAAAATTCCTTGTTGATAAAGTCATAGGTGTTGAGGAACTTTTAATTGTGAAAGTATAATGAATATAGGAACTTCTTATTGAGTAAGTTCCTTGGATTTAAAATTCCTTTGTTATTAAATTTTTTTTAAAGGAAAACTTTTAATTTAAATATAATGAATTGGCCCTTTTATTTTGATTAAGTTCTTATGGAAAAAATTTTGGATTAAACAAATAGGTTTGAGGAACTTTAAATTGTGAAAAAAAAGAAAAAAGGAAAATTTTATTTGGGAGTGTTAGGAAAGAAATTCCTTGTTGATAAAGATGGGTTTTGAAAGGCTTTAATTGTAAAATATTTGAATATGGAACCTTCCTTATTGATAAGTTTCCATGGGTTAAAAAATTCCTTGTTGAAAAGTTTCATGGTTTTTAAAAGGAAACTTTTAATTTTGTTTTAAAGTTAATGAATTAGGAACTTTTTTATTTGAAAAAGTTTTTTTCTTATTGGGGATTTTTTTTTTGAATAAAATAAAATGTTGGGAAATTTTAAAATTTTGAAAAGTAATAAGAATAAGGAAACCTTAATTGAAATTCCATTGGATTTAAAAATTCCTTGGTTTTATAAATATTAGGGGAAAGGAAACTTTTTTTGGAAAATATAAATAATTAGGAAATTCTTAAAATTGAAGAAGGTTCTATAAATTTAAAAATTTGGGAAAAGAAAAGGGTGTTAAACTTTTAATTGGGTTTAAATAAAAAAAAATAAGGAACTTCTTAATTAAAAAGTTAAATGGAAAATTTAAGAAGGAGTGTTAAACTATTCTAAATAAGGGGGTTCTTAAAAAACACACAATGAAGAAGGATTACTAAACTAATCAAACAAAGTTAAATGAACAGAAAAAATGAAGAAGGATGTTACAACTTTCCTAAAAAGGCGGGTTCTTAAATAAACACACAAATGAAGAAGGATTACTACAACTAATCAAACAAAGTTAAAATAAAGAAAAATGAAGAAGGAGTGTTACAACTATTCTAAATAAGTCAGGGTTTTTAAATAAACACACAAATGAAGAAGGTTACTAAACTAATCAACAAAGTTAAATGAACAGAAAAATAAAAGGAGTGTTACAACTATCCTAAATAAGGCAGGTTCTTAAAAAACACACAAATAAGAAGGATTACTAAACAAATCAACAAAGTTAAGAACAAAAAAGAAGAAGGGTGTTACAACTATTCTAAATAAGTCAGGGTTCTTAAATAAACACAAAAAGAAGGATTACTATAACTAATTAACAAAGTTAAATGAACAAAAAAATAAAAGGGTGTTAAACTATTTAAATAAGGCAGGGTTTTTAAATAAACACACAAATAAAAGGATTACTACAAACAATCAAACAAAGTTAAATGAACAGAAAAATAAGAAGGAGTGTTACAACTATCCAAATAAGCAGGGTTCCTAAATAAACACAAAAATGAAGAAGGTTACTAAACTAATCTAACAAAGTTAAATGAACAAAAAATGAAGAAGGAGTGTTACAACTATCCTAAATAAGTCAGGGTTCCTAAATAAACACAAAAATGAAGAATTACTATAACTAATCTAACAAAGTTAAATGAACAGAAAAATGAAGAAGGAGTGTTACAACTATTCTAAATAAGTCAGGGTTTTTAAATAAACACACAAATGAAGAAGGATTACTACAACTAATCAAACAAAGTTAAATGAACAGAAAAATGAAGAAGGAGTGTTACAACTATCCTAAATAAGTCAGGGTTCCTAAATAAACACAAAAATGAAGAATTACTATAACTAATCTAACAAAGTTAAATGAACAGAAAAATGAAGAAGGAGTGTTACAACTATTCTAAATAAGTCAGGGTTTTTAAATAAACACACAAATGAAGAAGGATTACTACAACTAATCAAAAAAGTTAAATGAACAGAAAAATGAAGAAGGAGTGTTACAACTATCCTAAATAAGGCAGGGTTCTTAAATAAACACACAAATGAAGAAGGATTACTACAACTAATCAAACAAAGTTAAATGAACAGAAAAATGAAGAAGGAGTGTTACAACTATCCTAAATAAGTCAGGGTTCCTAAATAAACACAAAAATGAAGAATTACTATAACTAATCTAACAAAGTTAAATGAACAGAAAAATGAAGAAGGAGTGTTACAACTATTCTAAATAAGTCAGGGTTTTTAAATAAACACACAAATGAAGAAGGATTACTACAACTAATCAAACAAAGTTAAATGAACAGAAAAATGAAGAAGGAGTGTTACAACTATCCTAAATAAGGCAGGGTTCTTAAATAAACACACAAATGAAGAAGGATTACTACAACTAATCAAACAAAGTTAAATGAACAGAAAAATGAAGAAGGAGTGTTACAACTATCCTAAATAAGTCAGGGTTCCTAAATAAACACAAAAATGAAGAATTACTATAACTAATCTAACAAAGTTAAATGAACAGAAAAATGAAGAAGGAGTGTTACAACTATTCTAAATAAGTCAGGGTTTTTAAATAAACACACAAATGAAGAAGGATTACTACAACTAATCTAAGAAAGTTAAATGAACAGAAAATTGAAGAAGCACTGAATAAGTTCCTAAATTCATTATACTTTCACAATTAAAAGTTCCTCCATACATTCGCCTTTGTCGAATAGAAGTTCCTTTAATTACTGTAAGCTTTTGCCAACTAATTTACTAGATTGCAATTATTTTTTTAAATTTTTTTAAGAAAGAAAAGCTGTTTGGGTGATTTACAGACTTTGATTTTCTCCTTTTTCTAAGACTAAGAATTCTTGTAAAAAAAGACATATTTGAAAGATTATGCACAGAAAGAAAAAAATTATTGTTGTTTTTTTTAATTTTTTTTTATTTTATTAGTAAATATTTAGCCTGACTCCAGAAAATTAGGAAAATTTTGAAATCTTGCTGACCTGAGATCCAAAAATTTGTTCATCGGAATTTATGTGACTGTGGATAGATTAAATAAAGGTAAATATCTATTATGAAAATAGAAGAGGAACGCTATAATGGACTTTTGATGTTAATTGTAAATGCTTGAAATGATGATGTGGATTATTGATTTTGATTATGATGGCAGTTAGGAGTGGGGGTGTTTGGTTGGAGGGAAAGCTTGTGTAAATCTTTTAAAGCTATTTTAAAGGCCTTTGCTGGATAGCTAGCGCTGACTCTGAACGTACTCACGATGTAATCCGGAACACCCTCGAGGCGATCTTTTACAAACCAAACCCCCTTTGCACACTTTCACACTACACTACCTCAACTGTCACGAACTCCTATTACTGACTTTCCACTGCACTGAGTGGCTCTAGGGGTGAGTGGGGAGGAAGCTCTAAATCCAGACAAGAAATCACTATTATCATAAGCTTCATCATGATGATGTTGAACAGCAGACTCTAACCAATGTTTATCAATTACAGAAAAAAAAAAAAAATAAAACACCAACTAAATTGCATCACGAGAGCAAACATCTGACAAATGCATTTCTAAACGTGTAAACTCAGTTTTCCAAAATCACAAGTAGTAGATTTAAAGAAATTGTCTCATTTAGGTGTAGACTACTGTAAAACAAACTAAAAAAAAAAAAAAGATAGTCATTTAATTAACCGGCTTTAGACCTCAGGTTAGAAGAAAGGTTTCTAGATTTTTTTAGAGCCAGGCTAAATATATACGTATAACGAACATAAAAAATAAAAAAAAAAAACAAATAATTTCTAGTCAATTTCGCACCTCAGGCTAGCAAAGTTTTTGAAATTTTCCGGGTTTCCTAAAGTTAGGCTAACATTATAACATAGATTAAAAAATAAAAACACAATAAATAGTTTCGGGAAAATTTTGTACCTCAGGTTAGCAAGGTTTCAAAATTTTCCGGGTTTCCTAGAGTTAGGCTAAATATATACTTGTAACATGGATGATTTTATATAACTTTTTACTTCCAGTCTGATACTACTAGGCGATAAGGCAGTTAGCATAAACCAAAATGTTGGTATAGTAACTTTATATATTGATAAAAGTATCCAAAGTGGAGTAGAAACAAAATAAAAGTTTATATTTATAAGCTATCATAGAGACTATAATAATTTTAATGCATTTCATCTTTAATTTTAAACCATTAGTTTGGTTTGAAACCATAAGTTTTAAACCAAAATTTTGGTTTTTGCTCACTCCTAGTTTTTAGCTATTTGAAAATTTGCCAAAACAATGTATTGTGATTTTATATAACTTTTTACTTCCAGTCTGATACTACTAGGCGATAAGGCAGTTAGCATAAACCAAAATTTTGGTATAGTAACTTTATATATTGATAAAAGTATCCAAAGTGGAGTAGAAACAAAATAAAAGTTTATATTTATAAGCTATCATAGACAGTATAATAATTTTAAAGCATTTTATTTTTAATTTTAAACCATAAGTTTGGTTTAAAAACAGAAAGTTTAAATTTTGGTTTTTGCTCACTTCCAGTTTGAAATTTTTTAAATTTTGGTATAAAATTATACTGTAATCTTGTATAACTTTTTACCTACAGTCTGATATTACTAGGCAATAAATATGTCTCGGTTACAAAAACAAAAGAATAAATAAAATTAATATTCTTGGCGGGCTATACCAAAAGTCACGAAACCTGCTTTTTTTTTGGCGCCTTTACAGTACAGCAGTTCTTCGAGATGCGAAATTAATTCGTTCCGGAAAACGATTTCTTATAATGATATTCTCGTATAATGCTAAGATATTTTACATGTGAACAGAATAATTTCTTTCAACCCAAGGTCTGATTGGAAAGGCAGGTAAGCTCAAACAGTGGAACACATACTGTTTCGAATGCGTTGACTTGAACTCTGAAAGGTGCAACATTGTGCACCAAAAGTTGGTTCTCTGAAAGGAGAAACAAGTTGTGACTCCTAGTGATGCGTTTTATTCTTAAAAAAAAAAAAAAAATTCAAGTTTCTTGAAGGAAAAAAACACTATATAATTTATATATTTTAAAAATAAGAATAAACACAAAGGCTCAACGTTTACATCTAAAGCGTATTTAGTTGTAAAATATCATATAATAATTTAAACACTATTTATACGAACATATCATGTAGGATGTTTATATAAAAATTTTACATGAGTCAAAATATTCCCCATCACGCCAGAAAAAGTGACTAACCTTTCATTATTGATTTGAAATTTCTTTAATTTAATAGCGCTACTAAAAAAGAAATACTAAAAACTTTTCAATTACAGCAAAAACAACTTGGGTTAACAGATTGTCATTCAGCCTTATTCTAAAAACTGTGAAAAGCAATATATATATATATATATATAATATATATATATATATATATATATATATGTATAAAAATATTTCACATAAACACGTGAAATAACAATCCATGATCAAACCACAATATGTAATAGGAAAACAAGACTAAGATCTTTCAACTTTAACAAGCGGTCTTCGTCAGAGTCAGTTGGGTTTTTGACTCTGAAAAGATTTGAACTCTGAAGACCCATTGAAAGATTTTAGTCTTTTTTTCCCCATTTCATATTGTGGTTTGATCACTGATTGTTATTTCACGTGTTTATGTGAAATCTTCTTATATATGTGTATATAAACCATATTTACAAAAAGAATCCACAGAAATGAAACAGAAACTAATTACTAATATAGTAAACTACAAAATTTCTTAATGAGTTCTGTTTTATTTTAGTGTGTTTTTTTGTGAATATAGTTTATTTATTTATTGACGCCGTTTTAGTAATTGCTTTAAAGTTTTTAAACCAATTAAAAAGAAGATAGCACACAGGTAGACACAGGAATATATATATATATATAATGATCAAACCACAATAAGAAATGAGAAAACAAGACTAAGATCTTTCAACCATTGTTTTCAGTCTTGTTTTCTTATTTCTTATTGTGGTTTGATCATTGATTGTTGTTTCACGTGTTTATGTGAAATCTTTTTATATATATATATACATGTGAGATTAAATTTTCTACCTACTTTTGTCTTGATCAGTTTTTTGGATATCTTTTCCAAATCTCGTATTAGTCATATAAATGAAGGACTGTTCCCCAAATATACGAATATATATATATATATATATATATATTCAGGTAACTCACCACAAATTAAAGAAGATAGTCGCTCTAAGGCCTTTCGCTCTAGCTTGGTCAACACTAGTCCAGGCCTATGAATTTCTAATTGAAGGAATTATCAAACAAATCAAGACTATTTCAAGAGTTATAGGGAAAAATACTGTCAATGATGCCAATCTTACTCCTTCTTTAAATCAAAATTCATAACCTGCTTACAACTTGTATTCACTTGCTCTCTGACGACGTGAAAGCGAAAGACCTTATAGCGACTATCTTCTTTAATTTGTGGTGAGTTACCTGAATATTTATATCACGTGTTATTGTGACAATTTTCTATATATATATATATATATATATATATATATATATTATATATATATATATATATAACAGATTCAATAATATATCGACCGTTTGATAGAATAGGTGTGTTCTCTAATCGGGGTTCGGTCAATTTTCCATGATAAAAAATCAAACTCTCGTTGCCAACGTTACGGTTTTATTTAAAACCTTTTTCATTGGCCTACAAACAAAGGATAATATATATTATTATACAAACTAAGGATAGATATATATAATATGTAGAAAAATCAAATAAATTCTCTGAATAAAAATGTTTTATTGAACTAACTTGTTTCGAATAAGTCTAGTCTAGACTTATTCATTGGTCTAGTGTCTTATCCATATCAGCTGATGTAACCTTGCATGTAACACGTCATTCAAAGATATTTCTTGTACAAAACATTTTCGTCTAGTTTTTCTTTTTAATAAATTGAATAAATAAGTAATATTCTAACAGCAACATAAATTTAAAAATAAACATTAATTAATAATTGAATTAATTATTTGTGTAATAATTAAAACAATTATTTAATTAACTCTATTGAGTAAATTCAGTTGTAAAGAATCAATGACATTATTTATAAATAATCTGGACACATTTAACGTAATGGACTGATGATCGCGTGACGGGCAGTGTGTTGACCCATAGAAGGTAATTATTTAAAATAGTAATTCAGGAGGAAAGCGAAAGAAAAAAATAACACAAGCCATGAGTCAGCATGACCTTTTTTTTTTTGCTTTCAATTATATTACGAGAATGTTTGGAATGGGTATATCACTGGCTCTGTACTTATTGTTTATGGGACTTTACTCATGTCACAGTTTTAAACAACACTCACACTATCTGTGCTTACTGTATATAAGACTTACTTACTTACTTACTTTTTACTTACATTTATGTTAATAAAATATTACTGATAAAAAGCGACAAGATGATCTGGAATAATAAATATTAAAGTAAAGCTGGTTTAGCTAAGTAAAAGAATGTCCTAGCCTGAGGTAATGTGGAAAACAGTTCCATGCTAGTGTCTTAGAAGAAAAAGGCGGTGTGTTACTTGGGTATTCTGTTTTAACTGGGAGCTCAGCACTATGTACGTAAATGCATTTCTCCTATTTACCCAAAAAAAAAAAAAATAATAATACGCTAGGGTCACTGAACAAAGAAATAATAAAGTCTATTAGTTAAATAAAACTACTAATAAAAAGTTATTTCTTCATTTTTTTTTCAAAATAATAATTCCCCAATTTACATAAAAAAACTATCAGCCAGGGGTAAATATATTTTTTTACAGGTAATCCCTTGTATATAGTATAAAAAATACTCGGTTTTTACAATTTTTTTTAAAAATATTAAAAACAGAGTAGAAATGTACATATTAGTATTGCATATGAACTGTCGCTTTGCCTCTCTCTAGCATACACTTTTACATATAAGTACTACATATATTCAACATTCTTATTCGCTCTAACATACACTTTAACATAGAATTACTACATATGAGTCATCGTTCTAATTAGATCTAACATACACTTTTACATATGAGTACTACATATATGCAACATACTTTTATTATCTAAAAGTGTATGTTAAGTACTACATATGAGCGTTCGCTCTGACCCTCTCTAGCATACACTTTTACATATAAGTACTACGTATAAGCCATCTCTCTGCCTCTCTCTAACATTTACTTTTACATATAAGTACTACATATTTTCCATCATTCGAATTCGCTCTAACATTTGCTTCAACATAGAAGTGCTACATATGAGTTGTCGTTCTATTTCGCTGTAGCATACACTTTTACATAGAAGAACTACGTATAAGACATCGTTCTACTTAGCTCTAACATACAGTTTTACATATGAATACTATATATGAGCCATTGTTCTACTTAGCTCTAAAATTTACTTTTATATAAGTACTACATATAAGCCATCACTCTGCCTCTCTCTCTAACATACACTTTTACATATAAATACTGCATATTTTTCATCAGTCGACTGCGCCCTAACATACATTTTAACATAGAGCTATTGTTCTACTTAGCTCTAACATTTACTTTTACATATAAGTACTAGATATGAGCCATCTATCTGCCTTTCTATAACATATAGTTTTACATATAAACAACTCATTTGCTTCTATCTAAACATACACTTTTACATATAAGTACTGAAGTATATCAAGTCTAACTTAAGGCTAGTCCTGGAAACTGTGTAAGATAATATTTACGGTAGGAAGAAATATGTCATGTTATTGGCCGAAAGGTCAGGGTGCATGGTTTTGAATCAAACAGGTAGGAAGAAATAGAATAAGAATGATATTAAGGCTAGAGAAAGAGTTGAGATTAAAGTCTAAGGGGTTATATAAATAATAGGGATTCAGAGATATGGGAGTGTTTATATAAGAAGCAGAGGGGCGACGGATAGGGTTAATTGAAGAGACGCCAGGGGGACAGGCTGTTAATGAGAGACGGAGGCCCGCTGGGCCAGTCCACTCAGCTTATGCAATGTCACGATCCGGTCAGGCATTGCTCAACAACACGTCCTCATTCGATGGCCGCCTCTCACGGTGGACCGGTTAGCAACCGGCCATGCTGCTGGCAAACCACTTCTCTGGAGACATTCCTCAAGGCATTGCTTTAGGAAAGAGATGGTGGTGGTCATCTTGGAACTCTAGCCTTTTCATGCAGCTCTTATTATAAACAAACGCTTCTTTCCGTCAGCAAGTTTGGAATTATAATCCAATATAAGTACTTTTATATATAAGTACTAAAATAAAAAGATTTCACATAAACACGTGAAATAACAATCAATGATCAAAAAACAATAAGAAATGGGAAAACAAGACTAAGATCTTTCAACCGTAACAAGCGGTCTTCGTCAGAGTCAGAAACTCAACTGACTCTGACGAAGACCGCTTGTCACGGTTGAAAGATCTAAGTACTAAAATATATCAAGTCTAACTTAAGGGTAGTCTTGGAAACTATGTAAGATAATCTTTATGGTAGGAAGAAATAGAATAAGAATGAGATGAAATTCACTTTGACGACTTGTCAATAAAGACGTTTATACCAAAACGGACTTGTCAAACGACGTTTTACGTCTGTGCTAAACTTATTAAAAACACTACATTCATAAAAATCTTTCACATAAACACATGAAACAACAATCAATGATCAAACCACAATATGAAATAAGGAATACAAGACTAAAGATCTTTCAACTGTAACAAGCGGTCTTCGTCAGAGTCAGAAACCTAACTGATGTCAGTCAATGATCAAACCACCATATGCAATGGGAAAACAAGTGTAAGATCTTTCAACAGTAACAGGCGGTCTTCGTCAGAGTCAGAAACCCAACTTGACTCTGACGAAGACCGCTTGTTACGGTTGAAAGATCTTAGTCTTGTTTTCTCGTTTCATATTGTGGTTTGATGATTGACTGTATTCATATGGTACTACTTGCCAACATAACGTCTTCTTCCAAAAATAAGACATCCGCTAAAAATAAGCACTAGCGTGAATTTTGGGACTTTTTGGAATATAAGCCCTAGCGTGAATTTTGGGACTTTTTGGAATATAAGCCCTAGAGTGAATTTTGGGACTTTTTAGAATATAAGCCCTAGCGTGAATTTTGGGACTTTTTGGAATATAAGCCCTAGTGTCATTTTCTGGACTTTCAACGAAAAATATAATTCGTTAAAATATGCTATTGAATTTAGTAGGTATCGCTAGCTGTCCTAACATTTCAGAGAATTGTTTGGAACAAAATATTCTGAGAAATTTCCTGTTTACCTGTAAAGTTAGTTTCACGCAGGCTACTTAGACAAGAAGTATTCATTTAACGATGGCTATATTGCAAGATATGAGAGATTCATTATTCTACAGGAAATGGATTCGGAGTAAAATCAGAATAGAATTAAAAATTTGACAATTTATGACGATGTTCCAGAAGAAGACATGACTTTAATTGAATAAATTTTAAAAAAAAGGGCTGAAATATTCATCATTATAATATTCGACAAATATTTCTGAAATACGATTGAAAAAAGTCATTTATCGAGATAATGGGTCAAGACAGTCTTGTATTCAATATACTGAATACATTCCAACATACAGCGTGATGCCCCAATCTAAGGTGTTATGCGATCTGTGCCTAAGGATGGATGATACAGGGGTTACTGTATTATGAACGGAGCCTCAAAGTTACCAGGCGACCCCCTTGAGTAAATAGCCTTACTACGGTATGCAGTGCTCTGCCAGAACGGACAAAATACCACAGAAAGAGACACAGGGATTTTCCCCTGTATGATACAAAGGAGAAGGAAGTCCGGAGACCATCCTCCGGAAGCGCAGAGGATCCAAAACCGCTAACTAGTGGGTGCCAACCTCTCACAAGTGCACCTAAGGACCCGAAGAAGACACCGTCCCGAAGAAGGAGAAAGGAATTTACTTTCTTCCGAAATGGATGAAATCGTAATCCATTA
This sequence comes from Hermatobates lingyangjiaoensis, assembly GCA_026182355.1. Classification (NCBI taxonomy): domain Eukaryota; kingdom Metazoa; phylum Arthropoda; class Insecta; order Hemiptera; family Hermatobatidae; genus Hermatobates; species Hermatobates lingyangjiaoensis. Next base: position 182,439 of record JAPFBL010000599.1, read on the forward strand.
TTAAAAATAAATAACAATTAAATATTTTGGTATCTCTAATAATAATAATACAGTATATATATATATATATATATATGTGTGTGTGTGTGTGTGTGTGTGCATGTACATGCATATATGTAAATGTATATGAGCGTATGCACACACACACACACACACACACACATATATATATATATATATATATATATATATATATATATAATATTGTATATATATATATATATATATATATAGTTCAATATAAACAAAGAAACATAGAGAAATCAGAAGAACACACTTACAGTCTCTAATTTTCGGTTTGAACCGTCTTCAGGAGAGATAAGAGAGGGAAACCAAGCGCACTGGATCAGAGACGGTTGGAGACCAACAGTGTTGCCGCATGCGCGCCCGTTCACAGAAAATAAGGTAGACAGGAATCAATTTATAATTAATTTTTAATTTATAATTACATTAAATTAATGGAATTTGAAAACAATAAATATATAAAAAAGAAAAAATTGAAAAAATAAGGGAAATTGATACAGAGAAATTGATACATAAACAAAAGTACTGACTAAGCTATGGTAAAATAAAACTAAGAATACAAATAATAATAACAAATGAAATAAATTATTAAAAAATGTGAAAAGGCAAGGAACTTTTAGACATTATCGCTTTAGATTGAGGCCAGGTGCACTGCGCGCACTTAATAGCCAAATATGGGCTTCTTCGGAGGCTCGTAGTGTGAGATCTTTGCTGTCAGGGGGTATTTGTCGCAGGGTATATATATATATATATATATATATATATATATATATATTGTAAACAGGAAAACGCTCCAAAAGGACAACATTTAAAAAAGGAGTCAACAGGATTTGGCCTTTTTTGAACTGTTGTAAGGTAAGACAGTGAGAGGTTTTCACTTCGTTGTCTCTTCACTCCTCCAGGCTTTCTCTCTGCTGTTGTCACCATTGTTTCCATGGAGACCACCTGCTTTGATCTTTCTTTTTTACATTTGTTGCCAGTTTTTAAAATAAAGAAATAAATTATTCCCAAAAAAAAAAATTTGGCATCACGAATCCAAGTATTTGTATGATTGTTGCAGTCTTTATAGCAATGTGTTGGGTGTCACAATTACTCGTCAGTTGCTCTGGTATCACAGTCCATGACATAGGTCAGTTTATAAGAAACAAGTAGCATATCAGCCAGTCGCCTAGTGTCACTCAAAGTTGACCTTACCCCAGGCCATCTAAAAGCCTCAAGGGAGAGGGGCAGGTTTAAGTGGTCTTTAAGATCAATTGACCCTTCCTTTCTGCCGCCAGCCCTCTATAGCCAACAATCTACCTAAAATACTTCAATGATAATCAATTTTTTTCCCGTAAAGTCTTAACTGCTACCGCCTTTTTCTTAAACACATTTTTTTTTATCTCTCTCTGTTCAAAAACCTTACAACCAAGTAAGCATGTATATTTTTTTTTTTAAAAGAAATGCCCCAAAAAAATTGCCTAGCTTGTTGTTGGGGTGCTAGCCGGAGGGCAGTTAGAAGAAAACTTTTTTTTTCTCATGACACAGTAAAAGGTAATAGATTCAGTGACCCTTTTTAATTGAGGAAGCTTCCAATCGCTGCGCGTATTTTTTTTTTTTATGACATTTCGAAGGTTTCAAATTGGTGGTTTGAAGGCGATTACAAGGCATTGGGAAAGGGATTATAGATTCAAGTCGGTAGCACCTGTGGAGAAGTGGACATGTTCCGGGGAGGAGGGGCTGTGTTACCGGCTCCAGTGGGGGCTTAGATAGTATCTGCTACATTATGAATATTTAAATCAGTTGCCACTGTCTCTCCAGGAGTCAGTCTACTTCGTCTTCCTTAATAATCAGTCTAATCAGGGAGAGAGGCCTTAATGTTTCAATCAAAAACGATTTCAGTTTTTACTATAACAGTAGCGGCGTTTACAACTGCGTTAGGACAACTTGCACAAACTGTACAATATGATCTGTGTGTGTGTGGTGTGTGTGTGTGTGTGTGGTGTGTGTGTGATGTGCGTGCGTGTGTGTCAAAAAGTGAGTGAGCAGCACAATGAATGACTGATAATATGCTACATAAGTGTAAAGATACTGTTAAACAACAGAATGGAGACAAATTAAATCTAGATACAATATAAAAATATATATAACACGATTTCACGATAAACATCTCAAATAACAATCAATGAACAAAACCACAATAACAAATTGAAAAAAAAAACAAGATTCTTCAACCGTTACAAGCGGTCTTCAGTCGTCTGACAAATTGCTATTCGTAATGTCTAGTATTTAAAAGATATATTTAAAACAATTGCCGCTTATATATATATATATTATATATGTATTAAATGTCAGTTTACGAAGCTTAGTGAGGTAACTTCAAAATCAACATGTTTGATATCAATAGATGTATATATATTACTTACCACAATGAAAACAATAATATTTAAAAACAATGCTCTAAGGCCTTTAACGTTAACACGGTCTTCGCAGAGTCAAAGAACAAAACTGTTTTACATATACTTGGGTTTTTGACTCTGACGAAGACCGCTTGTTAGGTTGAAAATTTCCAGTCTTGTTTTGCAACCTTTCTATGTGGTTTGATATGATGAAGTCTTCATCTGTTTAATTATCCCGTTAATCAAATACTCATCTAATTATGTAGAGCCCTAGGCTACTCGTAATAACAATCTCAATAATCAATGTGATCTTTTATGATGTGCAGTTATCTACGATATTTCTTCTTCTTCTGAAGATACGTATATCTAAGTTGCATTTGCTTACATTCCAATTAATCATATGAAATTACTTGTCATTTCTTATGTTGATCATGAACAATGGCACTCTTTTCAGTCCATCTTTGATGAGTATATTGTGCTGATTTTAACCTTGTCAATGAAGACCTTTGAAATCATCTGTCCAATGTAAAGGACATTTCACAGTCAGTACATGGTATCCAGTAAATACACAACAGTCCTTTCTTTTTGACTTATTATTAACAAGTCTGTTAATACAAGATTTAGTTGCCATTCATTGTTTGAACACATACAGATATACGTCCATATATATATTCATATATATGAAGGCATATCTTATAAACAATGGACTCAGCTACTAAGGGAATACTCAACGACTAATGTCAATATCTTGTGAATTGTTTCTTCATTGTGTGTTAATATCATGGATTGTTTCACTTTTTTTGTAAAAAAATAAGTGTTTTCGACCATGGATATTAGAAACAATGAAAACAGTTTCACAAGGATCGGTCAGTTTCTTCAGTTCAAATTAACTCTCATGCCAACTTTCTGTTTTAAATATGCCTTCATTTATGAAAAGATTGGACGTTTCTGTTGTTTCAGTAATGATGGTAACTTGTTTAACAGACTTGTTAATAATAAGCCAAAAAGAAAGGAGTTGTATACAGGATACATGTACTGACTGTGAAATGTCTTACATTGGACAGACGAGCAAAGGTCTTCTTACAAGGATAAAACAGCACAAATACTCCATCAGAAGAGAGGACGAAAAGAGTGCCTTGTTCATTCACATAAGAGACAGTAATCATGTGATTAATTGGAATGAAGCAAATGAATTAATATACGTATCTTCAGAAAGAAGAAGAAATATCGTAGAAAGTGCCCTCATAAAGAACTTTTATGAGAGGTTGAGAACAATAGCCTAGGACTCTACAAATTAGATGAAGTTTTGATTAACGGGATAATTAAACAATGAAGACTTCATTATTAAAACACATTCAGGGTTGCCATCAATTTTGGAAATTTCAATCAGCCAAGTTAACAAGTATTTATTGTTTTTTTTAGTTCACTTGCTCTCCGAAGATGTGTTAACGAAAGGCCTTAGAGCATTGTTTTTAAAAAATTGTTTTCATTGTGGTAAATTAATCCATATATATATATATGTATATATCGTACATGGTACATGTTGTCAGTTGGGTTTTTGACTCTGACGAAAACCGCTTGTTACGTTTGAAAGATGTTAGCCTTTTTCCTCATTTCACTTTCATTGCCAACGTTTCGGTTTTTATTTAAAACCTATTTCAAAGGTCTACAAAATAGGGGAAATATAGAAAATAATTCAATCATTCAAAAATTAAACATACATAAAAAGGGCAATTAGTTACAATTAAGAAATGACAATAGAAATTATGACAATAGGTTAATGAGAGAACTTACAAAAGTATACATTTTGAAACAGAAAAACTAAGTATGACATTATAAATTATTTTACAATGAAAATTATTCACAGACTATTTTTCCTTGTAAACATTCACAGACAATTTTTATTTGTAAAATAATTTGTAATGTAATACCTAGTTTTTCTGTTTCAAAATGTATACTTCTGTAAGTTCTCTCACTAACCTATTGTCAAAATTTCTATTGTAATTTCTTAGTCGTAACTAATTGCGCTTTTTATGTATGTTTGATTTTTGAATGGTTGAATTAATTCATTAACTGTGCAATCTGTTTTAGTGTGGTATTTACTCATGTTAAGAAAAGATTAAGTCACCACACAAAAACTATTCTGTTTTCCTAATATGATTAAATTATTTCTTTAAAAGCAGAGGTATTTCAAAAATACATAAAACAATATAACTTACAAAAGTAAGAATTTTTTGAATAAGAAAATGAAATTTACATTATTTAAAGGAACAACAACTTAACCGGACAAAATCTTCAACTAGACTAATAAGATAACATTACAAATAACCTCAACACTGTTCACTCAAAGGAACTAAATAAATCAAATTTCACTAAACCTCAGCACAACACTCTAGAATAAATATTACTTAAATTAGTAATATCACTTCTATGATTAGTCAAACTTAGATCCTTTTTAATATATAACATCTCAAGTGTCTTCCTTCTTTGCTCATCTTTTTCTTTTTCTACCATAGTTGTATCTTCATTTCAGAGATACATCTTCTATGATTATTACATGAATGAAAACGGGTGATATTGTACATTTTATAATTGAAGGAAATTTTTTTTAACGCTAAACATCTATTGAAAGCTGAAAATTTTTTCATTTTTTAGCCAACTGTGAATGTTTATTGACTATAAATTATGTTGAAATAAGTCTACATGTGGCACTCTTTAACAGTGAAATTTTGATTTATTTAGTTCCTTTGAGTGATCAGTGTTGAGGTTACTTGTAATGTTATCTTATCAGTCTATCTTAAAGCCTGGGTGAGGAACTTTTCCGTATTACTGATTATTACTTATTACTTATTATATTAGAAGCCCTTCCCCAAAAATAAGCTCTAGCACGTATTTTGGACCTAAAAAGATGTTGCAGATGTTAGTTGATTGAACAAACATAAAATATCATACTGGGTATTATTTTGCTACAAAAATGTCATTACTTTACCGTTTCAAATGAGTATTATTATATTAAAAATAGTAACTGATCTGCCTATAGTGCCGTCTTTTTCCGTAAATAAGACATCCCTCGAAAATTAGCCCTAACTTGATTTTGGGATCTTTTTAGTATATAAACCCTCCTCCAAAAATAATCCCTAGTTAAAATAATATGAAAAATATAATTAGTTAAATAATAATGTTGAATTTAGTAGGTATCTCTAGCTGTCCTAATATTTCAGAGAATTGTTTGTGAACAAAATATTCTGAGAAATTCCTTGTTTACCTGTACAGTTCGTTTCATGCAATGCAGAGGCACGTGTCAAAATTAATTCTTGGAATATATAAAGTAGAATTCACCTTAAAAGTATAATTGAAGGCAGCAGTGTACATAGAGTGACGGTTCAGATACGTTTGTGCATTTCAGTATGTACATTGTAAGTTTGATTATTACTTATTACTTATTATATTAGAAGCCCTTCCCCAAAAATAAGCTCTAGCACGTATTTTGGACCTAAAAAGAAAGTAAGACAGTTTTTATTTTCGGAAAAAGACGGTAATATGAGAAGTTTAATATAAAAAAAAAAAAAAAGAAATTATTAAGTGGCAACTGTGATTATTTGGCAGTTTTGAAGAAGAAAAAAAGTCTTTAAATGAAATAAACCTAAAATAAATTTACTTAATTTAGTAAATTTACTAAGCAAAGTCTAAATAATCCTAAAATAAATTTACTTAATTTAGTAAATTTACTAAACAAAATCTAAATAAACCTAAAATAAATTTACTTAATTTAGTAAATTTACTAAGCAAAGTCTAAATAATTCTAAAATAAATTTACTTAATTTAGTAAATTTACTAAACAAAATCTAAATAAACCTAAAATAAATTTACTTAATTTAGTAAATTTACTAAGCAAAGTCTAAATAATCCTAAAATAAATTTACTAAACAAAATCTAAATAAACCTGAAATAAATTTACTTAATTTAGTAAATTTACTAAGCAAAGTCTAAATAATACTAAAATAAATTTACTAAACAAAATCTAAATAAACCTAAAATAAATTTACTTAATTTATTAAATTTACTAAACAATAACAAGCATTCACAAAAAATTAAAGACAACATAAAGTAGATATTACAGGGAGAATACCATGGAAGGATGGCGAGTAGAACAGGGTGGAATTTAACTTAAAATGTTCATTCCAACTGAACTTACTTTTGGAAGAACATTTTATCTAGAAAAGGGGGAATTTAAAAATATATATATATATATACAGTAGGTGTGTTCTCCAATCGGGGTTCGGTCAATTTTCCAGGATAAAAAATCAAACTCTCGTTGCCAACGTTTCGGTTTTATTTAAAATCTTTTTTATAGGCAGAAGTAAGAATTTTTTAACTAAGAAAATGAAATTTACATTATTTAAAGGAACAACAATGTTAACCGGACAAAACCTTCGACTAGACAGTCTAAACCCCGATTAGAGAACAGTAGATTATCTGTTAACACCTATTCTATCTAATGGTCGATATATTATTGAATCTGTTATATATACAGATAATCTATTACAAATTTATCTACTTAACTACTCTGAATTAAAGCTGTTTTGAGATCATATGAAAATGATCAGACTCTTTGTTTAAAATAGTCAGTAAACCTTGGATTACACTATATCTTGAACATGAGCCAAAAGACGTTGAGAGGCATAAAGATTTTCGTTCTGTCATGCCTAAGACTATAGAATTATGATTACTTTGAATGAACCTTTATAAAAGCCATTATTGAGGTTAGAATCTGAAGTTGAGTTTAGTTACAGCAATGGGATTCAGGAAATGATAGGAATGGCCTTGAGGCGATGAGTCCAATGAGATTCAGTTCTCAAATAATTTGAATAACATACCAGTTTCCGTAATGATTTCGAGTTCCTTATAACTGATAAAATGATTATGGCATCATGTAAACAAATGATAAGAACTTGATTGAAATCTATATATAAGTAGATTAAATAAAATAGACAATTAGTTGGTTTCTAACGAGTTTAATATTATGTTTACTTATAGTAAAGTTGAGTGTAAGCCACTCCAGATTCTAAGGTAGTGCACTCAGTTATTATGTTGTATTTACTCATTGTAAAGCTAATGAAATAATTTACTATACATATAGAAATTTAATAGTATAAAAAACGCATTTCGAACACGTAGTGTTCTTTTTCAGGCATTGATTAAGGGTGAATGCCTATGGTACAAATTGTACCAGTACCATTTGTCAGTGAATCAATCAGTTATACCAGTACCTGTACCATTTGTACCAGTACCTGTACCACTTGTACCAGTACCATTGTCAGTAAATGAATCAGTTCTACCATTACCTGTATAACTTGTACCAGTACCATTGTCAGTTAATCACTTTGTTGTACTAGTACCTGTACAACATGTACCAGTACCATTGTCAGTTAATCACTTTGTTGTACTAGTACCTGTACAACATGTACCAGTACCATTGTCAGTTAATCACTTTGTTGTACTAGTACCTGTACAACTTGTACCAGTACCATTGTCAGTGAATCAATCATATGTACCAGTACCTGTACAACTTGTACCAGTACCATTGTCAGTGAATCAATCATATGTACCAGTACCTGTACAACTTGTACCAGTACCATTGTCAGTTAATCACTTTGTTGTACTAGTACCTGTACAACTTGTACCAGTACCATTGTCAGTTAATCACTTTGTTGTACTAGTACCTGTACAACTTGTACCAGTACCATTGTCAGTTAATCACTTTGTTGTACTAGTACCTGTACAACATGTACCAGTACCATTGTAAGTGAATCAATCATATGTACCAGTACCTGTACAACTTGTACCAGTACCATTGTCAGTGAATCAATCAGTTGTACCAGTACCTGAATAACTTGTACTAGTACCATTGTCAGTGAATTATCCAGTTGTACCAGTACCTGTACTATTTATACCAGCACCATTGTCAGTGAATCATCAGTTGTACCAGTACCCGTACAATTTGTACTAGTACCATTGTCAGTAAATCAATCAGTTGTACTAGTGTACCTGTATAATTTGTACTAGTACCATTGTAAGTGAATCAATCAGTTGTACTAGTACCTGAATAACTTGTACTAGTATTATTGTCAGTGGATCAATGAGTTGTACCAGTACCTGAATAACTTGTACTAGTACCAAAATCGGTGGATCAATAAGTTTACCAGTACCTGAAAAACGTGTACCAGTACCATTGACAGTGAATCAATTAGTTGTACCATAGACCCTCACCCTTAGTAAATCCCTGAAAAAGAGCACTATATGTTTGAAACGCGTTGTTTATACTTCTAAATTTTCTATATGTAGAGATTATTTCATTAGCGTTTTACCTTACTATTCCAGATTGTTTTATTGTTTTGTATTTTGATGTATGAGCTATGGGAGGATGAGTTTTCGCTTATAATTCTGTACTCCTCAAATCGCGTATTTTGAGGATTTCTAAAAAACATCCAAATAGTCTACACTACACCCGCATTAAAATAAAACAAAAATTTGTTCATTATCAAGTAGTTTCCTATTATATTTACTTAAAGTTTAGTGTAGGCCACTCCAGAATTACTTTTTCTATACTAATAATTGATAGTATAGAATAGTATCTGATAGTATAGGCAGTTTAAAAAAAAATGGTTTTTTCAGTAAACTTAATTTGATATACTTTACTTTTTAAAGTAATAGCTGATATGATTTTAATTCATAAAAATCCTAAGGATATTTTTAAAGTAGATAACATAGAAACAAAGTAGTGCAGTATCAACACGAAGTTAATATTCCTTGGAATACGCCTTATGACAAGTGATTGTTCTCCGCTTAGAGTTCTGACGTCTGTTCTTTGATGGACTATGACGTCATCAACTTAATAACCTAATCAAATCTCAGCACCTTTAAGAATTCTATAATTAACTCTGGCTTTGTACGTCAGTCAATTAATCTTTAAAACATGGATGTGATTGAGTAACTGTGATCATTCACCAATTTTGAACAATTAAAAAAAGTCTTTAAATGAAATGAACCTAAAATAAATTTAACTTAATTTAATTTAGTAAAATAAATTTGCTAAATAAAATCTATGATTCATAAAACAAAATATCATTATTTTATTACTTAAAATAAAAAGAAAGAGTTACAAAGCAAATCTAATTTATGCAGTTAATTATAAAGACTGTGTCAAGGTACTTTGGAGAAACGAGTCGTTTTCTGAAAGAACGACTATGTCAACATATTTAAATAAGAACAAATAAGATATATATATATATATTATTAAAGTAGACGGCAGCTTCCGCATTTACGACTTTTTTGCTCGTTTTCTCTAGTTTTCTTACTAGTTTTTTCTGGTAGGGAGTGATTTCATGGAGGAGTTGTCCCAGAGACATCAAAGAAATAATCTTTTAGCTTAATCAATAATATTATATTTTTACACTTACAAGCTTTCGATTTTCTCAGAAATCATCTTCAGGTATATATCATTATTAAACAGATTAAATTCACACAATAAAATTTTCCAAATGTTAAACAGACATTAAAAGGAATAAAAATTTAGAGGTTAATAGAAATAGACGATCTTTGTGAAAAAACAAAACAAGTCCACTGTGACAATTTTTTCACAAAGATCGTCTATTTCTATTAACCTCTAAATTTTTATTCCTTTTAATGTCTGTTTAACATTTGGAAAATTTTATTGTGTGAATTTAATCTGTTTAATAATGATATATACCTGAAGATGATTTCTGAGAAAATCGAAAGCTTGTAAGTGTAAAAATATAATATTATTGATTAAGCTAAAAGATTATTTCTTTGATGTCTCTGGGACAACTCCTCCATGAAATCACTCCCTACCAGAAAAAACTAGTAAGAAAACTAGAGAAAACGAGCAAAAAAGTCGTAAATGCGGAAGCTGCCGTCTACTTTAATAAAATATGTTTACAAGAAAATCTGCTGTCAATATACACTAATATATATATATATATATATATATATATATATAATTAAGTAAAATAATTCTACGAACCGATCAAACTAAATTTATAAACAAAAAAAAAGAGGCAAATAAAATAAATTACGAAAGTCACTACTATATTTCGACTGCCTTGACATCAGATGTATGAGTCGCTCTCAAGAAAAGCGAGTTTTTGTGATTTCTTTTATGTATGTTCATTTAGGGAATTTAGTTTATTTATAAATAATATGTCAATGATTGTTGTAACCACAATGTGGTAAGTGATTATACTTTGTTTGCATGTAACACATCATTGAATATCATTTTATTGAACAAAGATATGGTAATGTGTTCGTGAATTCTTATATAACCATCTCTTGATGGGTTTTTACATGAATATTTCACCTCAAACACAAGACAAGTGCAACCCAAAGAACTTCCACTGTGTCAATAATCACTTACAGTAAATTACACCGGCAATTTGTCTTCTATTAAAACAGTCTGGTTTGACATAAGTTATTTAAGTGTTGAACACTTGTTAGTCATTCATGAGACAGTGAAGGACTTTAAACCAGTCGCACACCTCTGTTCACTTTCTACTCCTTTCTGAGTCACTGGCGTGCTATATTTGCATAATCATTACCTAATCGCGGGGAAGCAGTTGAAAAGAAATAGCTAACCATATGTTTTATTCTAGAACAAACTGTACATCTTTACATAATGATGAATATATAAAACATGAAATAAAGACAATGAAAATAACAAACTGCAAAAACTATACAGAAGGTTTATATATATATATGAATAATAATCAAAATAACACTTGATATAATAGATGTATTAATTTACCACAATGAAAAACAATTTTTTGTAACAATTCTCTAAGGCCTTTCGTTAACACATCGTCAGAGACCAAGTGACGTTTATAATATATATATAATATATATATATATATATATATATATGAACGTATAAGCCACAAGGAAAAGTAAAAAACACAGAAAATATGCTCTAAGGCCTTTCAATTATATGTCATCAGAGAGCAACTAGATATTGATAACTAGATAGATTTATCAATATCTAGTTGCTCTCTGATGACATATAATTGAAAGGCCTTAGAGCATATTTTCTGTGTTTTTTACTTTTCCTTGTGGCTTATACGTTCATTAGTTTTCATCACGTGTTTATTGTGATTATTTAGTGTATATATATATACATGTGTTCTCTAATGGGGGTTCGGTCAATTTTCCAGGATAAAAAATTAAACTCTCGTTGCCAACGTTTCGGTTTTATTTAAAATCTTTTTCATAGGCAGAAGTAAGAATTTTTTAACTAAGAAAATGAAATTTACATTGTTGTACCTTTAAATAATGTAAATTTTATTTTCTTAGTTAAAAAATTCTTACTTCTGACTATTAAAAAGGTTTTAAATAAAACAGAAACGTTGGCAACGAGAGTTTAATTTTTTATCCTGGAAAATTGACCGAACCCCGATTAGATAACACACTTATTCTATCAAACGGTCGATATATTATTGAATCTGTTATATATATATATATATAACAAAATCAATAATACATCTACCGTTTGTTAGAATAAGTGTGTTATCTAATCGGGATTCGGTCAACTTTTCTAGGTTCAAAAATCAAACTGTCATTCTGGACGTTTCGGTTTTATTTTGAAACCTTTTTCTCAGGCAGAAGTAAGCATTTTTTTTACAAAGAAAATGAAATTTACATTATTTAAAGGTACAACAATCTTAACCGGACAAAACTTTCGACTAGACTAATAAGATAATATTACAAGCAATGTTATCTTAAGTTAAGTATTTGTAATGTTATCTTATTAGTCTAGTCGAAAGTTTTGTCCGGTTATGATTGTTGTTCCTTCGAATAATGTAAAATTCATTTTTTTAGGCAAAAAATGCTTACTTCTGCCTATGAAAAATGTTTAAAAAAAAGAGAGTTGTTGCTAAATAGCTAAAGCAGTAAAAAGAATTGATAAACACACTTTAATCACACTTTTGGTTCAAGTATCATTAAACCTGTGTGCGTCTTTCCTCTTTTGGATATGTTGTTACTCAATGTGTAACAATTTATCTTTAATCTTTATTATTATCTTTTATCTTTAATTGATTTTTAACTATTGTTGTTTCAATGGAATCACGTTATTTATACAACAACTTTAGGTTACTTGATGCTACTTCCTGCGGGACTCTTCGCTCTTCACACCTCTTGATAACGACGATGGTCGAAATATTGATGTGAGTTATTTCTGTGTCTTTCTGTGTGTTTTCTTCGTTTTGAATTTATTTTATTTAAAAAAGTCCGCTGGACCGTTTCTTTTAATTGTATATATATATTATATATATATATATATATATATTTATATATATATATTATATATATGAGATTAAATTTTCTGCCCACTTTTGTCTTAATTAGTTTTCTGGATTTCTTTTCCAAATCTCGAAGTCTTACTTTCATTTCTTTAGGAACTAGGTGTAATAACTCACCATATGTTTTGTTGTCCATTTTTTTATTTTTACCGACGTTTCGGTCTTCTTCGACCATCTACTGGGTGATTTTTTGGACACATACTATTTTAAACTATTTAACATTTTTTAACAAAAACTAAATTTTAACACACGACTAACAAAATATAAATATAAACAATTAAACTGGCAGGTTGCAATTCCTGTTATACACACACAGGTGTGTCTTCAGTTTCTTCATTCCCTGTTGAATTTCCTTTATGTTGAGGTTGGAAAAGACTTCGAGATTTGGAAAAGAAATCCAGAAAACTAATTAAGACAAAAGTGGGCAGAAAATTTAATCTCACATGTATAAATGAAGGACTGTTCCCCAAATATACGAATATATATATATATATAAAAAGATTTCACATAAACACGTGAAACAACAATCAATGATCAAACCACAATAAGAAATGGGAAAACAAGACTAAGATCTTTCAACCGTAACAAGCGGTCTTCGTCAGAGTCAAAAACCCAACTGAACCTCGTTCAGTTGGGTTTTTGACTCTGACGAAGACCGCTTGTTACGGTTGAAAGATCTTAGTCTTGTTTTCCCATTTCTTATTGTGGTTTGATCATTGATATATATATATATATATACAATTTGATTTTTTTTTAATTATAGATTTGTTGTTTTCGTCGTTCGGTTACTATTTTTGTCTTAAGATCATTCAAGCCTCGTTCTTTACCTGTTTGTCCTCTACAGAATAGAATCCAATTTAAAAACAAAAACCCTCCGACAAGACAGACTTCTCGACACACACACCCGCTCTTTTGCTTGGATTCCCCCGGGAATGCCGGGCCCTTAATGGCCTCCTCCCACAGCACCGCCCCATCACCCCTCTCATGCCGGCGAAGGCCAGACAGAGAGAGCCTAATTAGAACAGCCACTCGCTTCCGGTCATCCTGCCTTTTCTCCATATAAATAACAACATCCTTTACTTTTCATTAGCATATTCTTTACCAGTAGAGCATTAATTAGAGGCGCCACTTCGATTACAATGTCTACACCGCCGTCTACCAACCAACAAAAACATACGCTCGCTTTCAACCATTCCATGTAATGCACTTGTTCAGCAAATCACGATTTTCTTCCCTAGAGCACCATCAAACTACCACCTGATCTTCAAATCAATGTTCTTAAGAAATACCATTGAATCTTTATTCATTAAATTCAAGTAGGAACAACATTAGCATGATTTCTAAAAAAATAAAGATTTAACATTGAATGACTCAGCACTAAGGTAGCAATTCTTTTGTCTGCAAGGATTCGTCAATATGTTTCATAGTTCAATATACATATATATCAAAACATAAGTCAAAAAAGAATGGTATGAACAGTGGGTTAAGAAATGAACATAATGATATATATATATATAAATGATCAAACCACAATAAGAAATGGGAAAACAAGACTAAGATCTTTCAACCGTAACAAGCGGTCTTCGTCAGAGTCAAAAATCTAAGTTGGGTTTTTGACTCTGACGAAGCCGCTTGTTATGGTTGAAAGATCTTAGTCTTGTTTTCCCATTTCTTATTGTGGTTTGATCATTGATTGTTGTTTCACGTGTTTATGTGAAATTTTATTATATATATATATATTTATATATATATATATATAAAGATTTCACATGATTTCAGTTGGGTTTTTGACTCTGACGAAGACCGCTTGTTACGGTTGAAAGATTTTAGTCTTGTTTTCCCATTTCTTATTGCGGTTTGATCATTGAATGATATATGTATATATATTTATGAATGATAAAACCACAATATTAAATGAAAAAAAAAAAACTAAATTCTTTTAACCGTTCATTTTGTGTTTAAGTTTTTCAGTTTTCTAAAACTAGTTTCCAACCTTTCAGATATTAATGACAGGAATTCTCCAAATTATTTATTGCTAAGATTCATTACATTATTACTGGTAATTAATTAATAATAGTAATTAATATCTTAATGCATAGAAAGCTTTGTCTGTAAATTTTATTTACGTCTGTAATCATTAGTATTTTGTAAACTATTACTAACGTAATGTGTTTAGCGATAAATCGTTTGGAGAATTTTTGTTGTTCATATCTTAAAGGTTGGAAATTAGTTTTTTAAAACTGGAAAAGTTAAACAGAAAACGAAGCAGAATGAAGATTTGTGAACTATTTATATATATATGTATTAATAAAAGTATCGACTGTGGAATAGAAACAAAACTAAACGTTATTGGGATTCGTTCAAACCTGAAGAACTGACCGAGTCCCGATAAACTTTAGTTATATATTATATAATATATATTTCAATGTACATAAAGAAATATAGAGAAATTAAAAACACAAACTTACAGTCTCTAATTTTTGGTTGAACCGTCTTCAGGAGAGATAAAGGAGGAAAACCAAGCGGACTGGTACAGAGACGGTTGGAAACCGTCGAAAAAGTGTTTTAGTGCATGAAGTGCATCAAACTCTATAACCTCTTGTGCTGTTATACATGAAAAAGTTTTTATTTAATATAATATTATATATAATATTATATATATAATCATCATCATCAAGAAAACGATCCAGAAAGGACAATAAACTTGCGCTCAGTGTCCCTATCTCTTCTCTCCTGATGATAGATAAAACGAAAATTAGAGACAGTAAGTGTGTTTTTCTATTTACTGTGTTTAATCTGAAACGTTTGTTTATATGTTCTTTTGTTTTTTATCGAGGTCTAGTTGAGTATCAAATGTAAAACATATTTAAGCCAATGTTTCGTCTGTATTTGTTTACATGTTCAGGGATACATCAATATAGAAATTAATTACAGTAACATGGAAAAAAAATGTATACGTTACATTGGTTATATAAATATATATTATTACCTTGGTAGTTTTCTATTTCAAAAAATCTTAATGCGTCCGTTTAAACTACAGTGCAACTCTTAGCGAATAACTAATATAAATTTTTGATAACTCCGAGAAGTGTCTTATCAATTGTTCGTTAAACCGTCGCTAATAGCAGCACTGTAGTTTCATTTTAGTACAACGGACATGTAAAGATTTATTGTAATAGTGCTGTAGATATGTTGGTCGAGATAAGAAACAATTGAATTATAAATATAAACATATATTGAAAACCTCTGTAGCCTCTGCATTGACGATACTTGTAAGTAAGTGTTTTTCTTTTATTTTCCAATAAACACTTTACATTGTTGTACAGTTAACTGATAGAATAACTCACCTATTTAATACTGTATACTCCAAAACCACATTTATTAATATCTAAATCAATATTTCGACCTCACTGGCCATGTTCAGTATTATATTGTAAATACTATAGGAAGAATAAAATAAAGTATTAAAATATATTTATGAACTGATAACAGGTGATATAAAAAGTAATACAACTCACTAGCGCCACTAGCGCTCAATTGTTCAACTAACTTAATCTCTTTTTACACAATCTAAGTAGCTCCCTATTTATCCAATATAACTCTATATATAAAGTTCCTGAGTTTGATTGTTCGTTTGTTTTTTCGTTTCTTCGTTTGTTTGTTCACCCATTTTCCGTGGAGATGGAGACCTGAAATTAAATATATATTATTTATTACTTGAATAATGTTAAATAAAAGAAAATTATCATTATATTCCAAAAATTGGAGCCAGGGTAGCAAGTGTCTTGCGTGCTCGCCGATGACAGCAGTGCAAATGTATTATATATAAATGTAACAATTTGTTTTTAATTTAATATGTGTGCAATATAAACACTGGCAATAAACTAAAGGCATGAAGGCAGGGCAGTAGCACAAATTTATTAAAAGTAAATGTAACAAAAAAAAATTAATTTAAAATTTTAATAACATAAACAATGGTAATAAAGTAAAGGCATTGCTCCAGAGTAGCTAGTCCCTTGAGTGCTCGCCGATGATAGTAGTGAAAATGTATTACATATAAATGTAAAAAAAAAATGAATTTAAAATTTGGGAAATATAACCACGGGTAATAAAATAAAGGCATGGAGCCAGAGTAGCCCAGAGGCTTGCATGCTTGCTGATGACAGTATTTCAAATGTATTATAAATAAATGTAACAAATATATAATAAACTATTACATTAGAGGTTAAAAATGGATAATTTTAGAAACAAGTATTAGCAAAAATGTCAGATAAAATGTTCTAAGGTAATATTATAAAGACACATTTCTTTCATTAATGTTATTTTATGTTGAGTAAATAGATTGAATATTTCAATTTACATGTTTTTACTTCTAAAAAACATTTGGGAGCCAAAATTTAACTCCCCTAGAACAGCATAAAAGGCGAAAGCCTCTGTTGTTTCGTAAAACAACAACAACAATATTTAATTGCATGTATTATTTTTGGTTTTATTGTACACGAAGTTACATTTATATAATATAAAAATAAAAGAATTATTCATTTTTATTTTACAATCTAGACACTGAACTATAAATAAGTTCAAATATAGTTCTGTACAGTATGACACTATGTTTCGTATATCGGTATTTCATTTCAAGTTTAATTGTTGTAATTTACCTTGTTCAGAGTCATTTCTTTGATAAATTGCTGCAAGTTTTTCCCGGAAAGTTTGTCTTCTTGTAATATTTGGTTGATTTATGGTGTCTGTGAGACGTCACTGGTGGAAGAATAAACACAAAATGTTTAGTTACGGAATTTAAAACTGATTCCATTTGGCTATAATTGTTCGTTTTGGATTGAATGGAAGGTAGGGTTAGATTAGGTTAGGTTAGGTTGCAGTGGCAGTATTCACAAGGAAACACACTTAGACTGAACACAGGCCTTTTGTCATACCAAACAATAAAGATTGATTCTGCAATGAGAGATTTCTAAATTTTGTCTAATTCAAATATATTTAAGAGTAGGGATATTTAACGGTTACCTAACATCGTACAGTCTATGAACCAATCCCTTACCGCCTACTCATAGAGACGATGTGTTCAGATTTATTCACTTGTGAAAAAATCAAGCGCCAGTGTGGGTATTGAACCCCGGACCTACCAGTCCAGAGGTGTTCACGTTACCACTCTGCTAGGCTGGCTAACTTCATAGTGTATATATTCCTTTCCTCTGTTGACTGTTATTTAATTTACTTTACATCCAGGCAACTAAATTCTTATAATTACTCATCAACTTCACAAAACATACAGACAAATCATTTTATTGATATCAAGAATTTTTATATCAAGTTTTCAAATCAACTGTTCTTTAATTCCCATAAAATATGTTCTGTTTATTAGTCATTATTACTATTAGCAAAACAACATAATCTTCCAACACTTAATGACCAGTATATAAATGAAATTACTAAATCATTTACCGAAAATATGAACCGGTTTTCTTTGAAAGTTGTTTAAGTCCATTTTAACAAAAAATTAGATAGAAATAAAAATGAATATAATTTACTATGAATTTTATATTTAAAAAAAAATTAAAAAAAAATATATTAATTTTTCATTGAATTTTAACATAAATTTTTTTGGGAAAATTTTATAAATATAAATTTCATAGTAAATTGTATTCATTTTTATTGTTACCTATTTTTTTGTCAAAATGAACTTACAGCAATTTTAATGGGCATGGTAAAAGTTATGTCCAACGACCAAGGAATATATCTGCGGAGTATAGTGTACGTCGTAACTACTATAGCAGTTCCAGACCAGAGGCCTTCTAGTGCTTGATTACTGTGCTACTATATCTTCGACTGTTAGTATTTCATGTCAGATATTAAGTTCGTCTCTACAGTAATGACGTCATATTCGTGGTCTTTGGATGAAGTAATTGTTCAGTGAGGTTGAGAAAGGTTGGCGACAGGAGTTTGTACAAGGAGGTTTGGATGAGTAGATAGTTTGTTGTCTTTATTGGTAGTAAGTTGGGTGATGTAACTATCTATGGATACCATTTTCAAATCATGGTGAATATCAACATTACGGGCGTACCAAGGAGCCCTGGCTATAAGGCGAGCACACTTATTTCGAACAATCTGGATACACGCCTTGTTCGTTGGTGCAGCTCTAAACCAGACGGAGCATCCGTAAGTCATTGCTGAACGAAGAACCCCCTTATAGGCAAGGTCCTTGACCGAATCAGGAGAATTCCTTGATTTGAAAAGAGAATAAAGATTACACATAAAGTAAATTCCAAGCTTAAATTTCTTATGGAGGTTTTCCTTGAATGTTAATCTAGAGTGTAAAATAAAACCCAGATATTTACATGGGTTTGGTAGGGAATGATCTGTTTATAAATAATATAATTATTGATATAAATATATTTACTAGAATAAATAATTATTATTAGGTAAATTACATATCATTGCTATTCGTAATGTCTACTATTTAAAAGATATATTTAAAACAATTGCCGCATATATATATATATATATACATATAGTTCAATATAGACAAAGAAACATAGAGAAATCAAAAGAACATACTTACAGTCTCTAACCCTCGGTTTGAACCGTCCTCAGGAGAGATAAGAGAAGGAAACCAAGCGCACTGGCTCAGAGACTCCAACCAGCTATGAACCAGTGCGCTTGGTTTCCTTCTCTTATCTCTCCTGAGGGCGGTTCAAACCGAGGGTTAGAGACTGTTAGTGTGTTCTTTTGATTTATCTATGTTTTTTTGTGTATATTGAACTATATTTGTCCGTTTTGGATCGTATTTCCAACGAAAAAGTATATATATATATATATATATATATATATATATATATATATATATATATATATTGATAAAAGTATCGACCGTGGAATAGAAACAAATCTAAAGTTTATCGGGACTCGCTCAGTTCTTCAGGTTCAAATTAAACTCTCATTGCCAACGTTTCGGTTTTTAATTAAAACCTTTTTCATAGGCAGAAGTGTAAATTTTGAAACAGAAAAACCTATGAAAAAGGTTTTAAATAAAAACCGAAACGTTGGAAATGAGAGTTTAATTTGAACCTGAAGAACTGACCAAGTTTCGATAAACTTTAGTTTTATATGTATATATATTGAAGTAAACGGATATCCTGTTTTTTTTTCAATTAATTTCTTTCAATGTGTTGAAAAGATTATTTCATGCAGCATGGTTCGTGCATACATTATGAAATATGTATTGCTTTATGAGCAATGGAGAGTTTCGTTTGATGTTTAATGAGGAATGGTCATAGGGGAGCATGGTGTAGTGTTGGTTGGGGGGGGGGGGGGGGGGGGGGTTCAGCCATGGCCAGACCATGAATATTTATAGACCAGATTAATTAAGCTTCCTGAAGTAGGCTGCCATTTCAGGTAAAGAAAAGGAAATGTTAACGCTTACAATAGTGGCGCTTCCAAAAGAGATTTAAAACTCATAAAAAAAATAATTGTTTTTTCTTTTTTTTACATGAAGAGTTTACGATATCACTAATAAGCAAACAGCTGCACTGCTAATTAATGTTTTGTTTTTTTTTAAAAAAAAAATTATTTTAATCCATAAATATAATAATGACGTGCATGTTTGCAGATATGCTCCCATTATATAAATACTTAAATGCTATCCAATTAAAACAAAAAAATGCCTTATATTTTCATTTTATTTTACTAATTATGTTTTGATTTAAAAAAAAATGTTAATTCATGAAAAGTTGGTATTTTTTTTTGACTATTCTAACAAGCTATACTTTCTGTGTATACGCTACTAATTAATGAAATCGGTATGACTAATTAAATCATCCATAAACGCCCTTATATGAAAAGTTTTCATGTTTTATCTAATTTATACATTTACCCAACTAGTACTGCTTATCTCAATTTCTGTTTATTTCTTCTCTTAATTCTATACTTTAAGACCGGGTACGGGGGGCAGCACTGGCGGTTGCCGGGTTGGTTATTTGCTGTTGCGTCTACAGCGTGCTTAGTCTCCCATTCTTTTTTCTCCTGAAGACGGATTGCCCAAAAATTCGAGTCTGTAAGTGTGTTTCCTTACTCTGTGTGTTACTCTTCTTGAATTCTGAACTCGTATTTATATATATATATATATATACAATTAAAAGAAACGGTCCATCGGACTTCTTTAAAATAAAATAAATTCAAAACGAAAGAAACACACAGAAAGACAGAGACATAACTCACATCGATATTTCGATGTGAGTTATGTGTGTTTCCTTCGTTTTGAATTTATTATATATATATATATATATATATATATATGAAATTAAACCACAAGGTTCCTTGTGTTTTAATTTAATTAATTGCTTCACGTGTTTGTTTATTGTGATTTTTCTGCATATATATATATATATTATATATATATATATATATATATATATAATCAATGATCAAACCACAATAAGAAATGGGAAAACACGACTAAGATCTTTCAACCGTAACAAGTGGTCTTCGTCAGAGTCAAAAACCCAAGACCGCTTGTTACGGTTGAAAGATCTTGTCTTGTTTTCCCATTTCTTATTGTGGTTTGATCATTGATTATTGTTTCACGTGTTTATGTGAAATCTTTATATATATATATATATATATATATATATATATATATATATATATATAAAGATCAAAAACCGTTTTTTATAAAACTTTTTTTTTTCTTAAACTGCTAATTCTAGAGTTTTAAAATTTTGGCATCATCTTTGATGTTCCAAATGTAATAAACGAAAAATATATTCAGAATTTTAAAACGACGAGAAATATTTTTTTTTCAATAGAATGTAAAAATGTTGGCTTATAATTCAATTTCAAAGCTTGTGAGAGCGATACAAGCCGTTTGACGGATCAAAATGAAACTATGTCTCAAAATTATGTGGATAATGAATTGAGATATTTTTTTTTCAAAATTACATTCGCCAAAGGGGCGTTAATGTACTATTTCAGTTTTCTGAAAATGTTTTTTTGATGCTAAACGGCTCATTAAAAATCATTAAAATTTGACAAAAAAATAGAACCAAAAAGTAGCAAAAAATCAAAAAAAATCATAAAAAAAAATCATGAAATTTCAATCACGGCAAGAAGCAATAAAGCTATAAAAACTGTTTGTTTATCCTAGACTAAGGGATCACCTGCTATACTTGTCGAATGTTTGATATTTTTTTACATTGTTTACATTGACTTATAAATTTTTTGATAAAATCACTGATATAAAATTGATGTTTATAATAGAAAAATTTAAATAATGTATTATTTAATAAATTAGGATACGTGAGTACTATCATATTGACTTATCTGATATATAAGAGGAATAATATTTTATATGTAAAAAATCACCGCCAATAAACATAAATAAATTTCCTTTGTCTTCCATGGTATAATGGATTCGCCTCATAAAATGCTTTAATAATAAATCTATATATTGAACGCTTGAACAAAACTTAATATCAGTTATTATTACTTTGTCTTTGTGAATTGTAGTATCTTTCCATGATATTGAAATGTGACGAATGGACTCTTTCCTCAAAAAGAGGACTTATATTTGTTGAGAAATATCCAGTTTTTTGACTATTCTAGTCTAATAGTTCATATTTATTATTTTCAAAAATTAGAAGCTGCAAACTATAAAAGTTTTAAATTATACTGAAAAGCTGACTTTGATATGGATTTGAGTATGTAAACTGGCTAATTACTAATATATTTTTTCTCAATATACATTCATTGCAACCTTATAACAGAGTACAGCAGGCAGGAAAAAGATAACACTCGCTCAGAAAAAAATGTATATATGATGTTTGACAAAGGAAAAGGAAAATGATTTTATTAAATACTAAGGAGCCATAAAATTTCCAGTATAATAATTCTGTAAACGAACAATAATGTAAAACATAATTCAAAATTAAAATCTTTCGTTTGAAGATAAATAAATGTAATTATCACACATCCTTAATTATAAATTATCTTAAAACAACATTTTTTCTTCGATGTTTATGATGTTTTTCAGAGGAAATAAGAGTATTTTCTTGTTTTAAATTTAAATTATTGACTTAAATATTTAATGTAGAAGGATGTCTAGTAAACGATGAAAGAAATCAACTTGATATTTGGAGAAAATCCATGTTCTCTTGTAGGAGATTATTTTGTATCAAGAAATTTTCACTTTTGCTTTTCGAAAATGTTATTACTGCTGTAGTTGTAATAATGAAATTATTTGCATCAGCTGTGTGATGTACAAAAATAAAAGCTTATATATTGATATGTTCTTCAATCACTATCTGTACTACCTCAGGAATGAATGACTAATAAACATCTCCCATTTAGATGTTTACGTTATGCTTAAATGAGACGTTATATATTATGTACCTAAGAAGTTTATTAATTCCGAGGAGATCTATTTTGGATAAGTTGAAATATTATTTGTTTTAATTAGCTACACAATGGTCTATGATGAGTGAAATACGTAATATAGAAATAATTAGTGCATTAATTTATACTCGAGAATGAAAATATACTGCCTCAACTAAATTCCGGTAAATTTGATAATAATGAAGCATAATCGTCCTTCGAGAAATTGTATTTAATATTATGTAATTCAACAGGTAGATCTTAAGGATGTATAGGATGTACACATGCAGTAAGAGAAGGTTGGTGCTGTTTGTTATGCTATTTGATAATATAATATCAAATTCAATATTTCTAGTAACGTATTTATTTTTTACACTATTGTGACTATTTATAATAAATTAAAAAGAGACCTCATAATACAGAGTTTATCAAATTAAATAATGCCAGTAAAACAAAGTTACTTTTAGTTGTTATAATAATATGAAATTCAATACCTGTAGTAACTTCTTTATATTTGATAATATTATGATTACTTATAATAAAAAAAAAAGAAATCTTATAATATGGAGTTTATATGTTCAATAAAGGTAGTAAAACAAAGTTATTTTATCAAAGTTAAAACGGATTAGGAATGATTTTTAAAACGTTGAATGGAATTTAATTCAGGTTCATAGGTCTCCAGTTAGTGTATAATTTAATTGTCATCCAGCCAGAATATGGTTAGTCCCTTCATTTCCCGCCAACGTTACACATAATGCGCATGTCTTTTCTATCGTATGATCATTTCAACCAATCATAGCTCTCATTTTTTTCCAAGTCCTTTTCATATTATTCATAATAGCGTCACTTTTATTTGTAATAGTTTTAAACGAATTCAAATGTGTTCTGATTGAAAAATTTATTTCAATATATCTGTTTTCAATTAGTTTTTACTTTGATTGAACGACAATGCAAGAATACAGAAGATATTCATCATAGTTACGGTCAGTGGAAACATTATATTAATTTTCTTTTCTATATTACGAGTTGGATTGATATTTCTTCAGACTTTTCACTTTTATGTATAGTAATATATTATTAGTAATAGTATATTTTGATCTCCATTACACCTCACCAGGAAAATAGAATATTTAATATGATTACCACCATATATATCATACAAAAAATCACGTTGTAATCGTTTTCAAGGCTCAGGGAACTTATCAACTGAATCAAAATGCTTTCTTCTATAAAAATATTCAAAAAGGTTCTTTTAATATCATTATAAACAGTTATTTAGTGTATTAGTTGTACCTATTTTCCAAATTTCAATTAGTATTTTTGGATCTTGAACAATGTTATTCTCTTATGCTGTATTGTTACATTAAAATTTATTATTTTACTTTGCCTAATCTATACTTTATTAAAAAATCCTTCTAACAGTGTTTCAATTATTCTACTATATTGTTTTACTATATTTGTACTATTATACTATTTTTATTTTACTATTGTAGATTCTCCTATTTTATTTGTTCATTGTATTATTTGTGTTATATACCATTCTGTCTTAGTGTGAATGGATTTTAGTCAGTGAATATCAATAATACATAACACAACAAATACCTTATTAAATAATTGGTGAATATCAATTGCTCAATTAGATGTATTAACATTATATTTTATATACCAACTACAACTTAATTTAAATTAATCCAGGTTTCATTTTAAATAAAGGGATCAGATTAGTCCAGAGGTAACGTGTTCGCTTAAGGATTGTTAGATCTGGGGTTCTAACCCATTCTGGCCCTCGATTTATTTACGTGGAATGTGAAAAAAAAAGCTGATACATCGTCCCTGGGAGTGGGCGTTAAGTGGTTGGTCCCGAGCCTGTACAATGTCAAGTATATGTACGTTATAGGCCCCTACTCTAAATAATACACTTCAGTTAGGACTCCCAATGTAGAATCATTGTGTAGTATCTCAAAGGGCCAAAGTTAGGCCTATGTCTATTCTCTTGTGAGACTGCCACTGCAACATAACTTAATTTAAAATAATCCAAGTTTAATTTAAAATACTCCAAGTCTGAATTAAAATAATTTTTCAATGTTATTCAAATTTATTTATATTATATATTATATTATATTATAATGTATATATTATTATTTATAGTTTGTTAACTTGAAAATACATATACACTATGTTGAAGTTTTAATAAAACATTGGTTATTTTAAATTAACCCGAAAAACTAGTATATTAAGGCAAAAATTATATTCCTGGTGGTTAATAATAATTACTCCAATCGTATATACATTAAGTTTATTGTGAATTGTAGGAAATGTTTTCACATAAAGTTGACTTGTAAACGACAACAAAACTTGTTACTTTACTATAAGTATAGTGATCGTGAAAACATTTCATCTCGAGATTTTGACCGATTTACATGTTTTAAGGTTCCAAAGTTATTTATGACGTTTTTTCGATGATGTCTGTGTGTGTGCGTGCATATCTAAAGTTTGTGTAGACGTTACAGTCCATAATCTTTCATAGATGAGGTTAATATTTTCCATAAAAATGGTCTTCAAAGTGTACATAGTGTTTATTATATTTGATTGCCGAATATAAATAGAAATACATTAAACCATTTGATTTTGTAAATTAATGTCTTTACTTAAGTAATGAAATTTTTCCTCATTGGAGTTTTTAAATAGTGATAATAATCAATTAAAATAAGATTTAGAGAATAAGATGCAATGATTTGGAACACCACTACATTGGATAAACAGATACGACTTTAAGACAGTGGTATAAAGTACACATTCATGATCTAATCAGAAAAACATAAGGGATTTCAAAATTTTCAAAACAACAAGAAAGTTTTTTTTTAACAGATATTCAAATTTTGGCTTATGATTGAATGTGAAAGCTATTGAGAAGACAAAAATCTTTATGCTATTAACCGGTTGATACTTTTTTTACTTATAGTGAAGTTGAGTGTAGGCCACTCCAGATTTTTTATTATTAATCCATATACGTGAAAACTTCTTATATGGCTCAAGATAACAATAAGGTAGTCTTAACATTATTCTTTATTCACAGTAGGTCTATAAATATTACTTACTTGTATATTATTATTACCACTGAGGTTAGTATGATATATATTATTAATATGGCAAACCGTCATACCTCGTAAGAAGATCTTGGAGTTGTTGGAGCGCTTTCGGACGTTGTCCATCTTCAATCGTAACTAACTAAACATAAAAATGCAGGTAAATTAATAAATGAACAAATAAACCACCAAACTGATATTTTATGTAAACAATTAATAAAAATAAAAAGACAACTGGACAGACAGTATGACGACGTTAGAAAATATAAAAAAAAAAATCAAACTAGATAGTAGCTAAAAACTAAAAATCAAAAATAACTAAATAAAATCAAAGTAATAATATCAGGATGGCAGTGGACTTGACAGAAAACCAACCCCCTTTATAACAGTTCATTTGGTTAGTTAGTTGCCATTGAAGATAGACAGCGTCTGAAAGCGCTCAAACGACTCCAACATCATTATACGAGGTATAACGGTTTGCCATATTAATAATATAAATACATATTACTGTAACTTCAATAATCTTACTGAAGTTTATTTAAAACGAAGTTTGGTATCTTTAAAACTAGTTGATATTGTAGAGACTTCAAACTTTTTTGAATCCCACTATTTTGAAAAACATAGTACAGAAAGTTTACAATTTCTTATAAAAAAACAGATCCTCTTAGGATCATTACGCAATTATGCAATTATGCATTATTATGAATTATGAAAGTTTCATTGCCTGTGGTTAGCTGGTTAACAAGCGTCGACAACTGATACCTCTAGTTATATTTGATTGATTTTTGCATCGTTTAAGAAAACATGAACCCTTTAACCCATGTGTTAAGTAACTTTAAGAATTACTAGGATAATAAAAAATGAAAATACTTCATATGTTTGTTTGAAAAAAATTAAAAACTCTATTTTTAAGATGATCTTTGACCCCTTGGGTCACTCAGTGTTGAGAAATTAAAGCAATAGATAATAAAATAAATTCACTGAATTTACAGGAACAACTGATTTACTCTCAAATAGTTATGCAATCCGTCATTGTGTGGTATTTACTCATTCTGAGGTAAAATGAATAAAACAAACAAATAATTTATGTGGAGACTTTTGTTTGTTTGTCCATTTTACCTTGGAATGTTTTTACTCTTTTTTGTTATTAATCCATAAACAAGAAAACTTCTTATATGGCTCAAGAGAACAGTAAGACAGTCTTAACATGAACCTTTATTCACAGTAGGACTATAAATATTACTGTAAATAACTGTATAATGTATATTATTGCGTATAAATACAAATTAAGTCTATTTAATGAAATTAAAAGTTAATTTTAAAGTGAAAAATTCCGTTTATTTATTTTATAAGAAATACGAAAAAGATCAATTCAAGTTATTTACCAATTTACAGGTAATATTGGGTTTAACATACATACAGTCATATAAGTGAGAATGCATTTGTGTTTTTCGAAAATGAGAACGTACATTAATGTACTTTAATATTAAAACTGAGTTCTTCTCAAAACTTTTTGTCAAAACTGAGTACTTCTAAAAATTTATCTTAAAACTGAGTTCTTCTGAAAACTGATTACTTCTCAAAACTTTATATCAAAACTGAGTACTTCTTCTCAAAAATTTGTATCCAAACTAAATTCTTCTTTTCAAGTGTATTAAAACTGAGTACTTCTCAAAAATTTATATCAAAACTGGGCACTTCTCAAAACTTTATATCAAAACTGAGTACTTCTTCTCAAAAATTTATATCCAAACTAAATACTTCTTTTCAAGTGTATTAAAACTGAGTACTTCTCAAAAATGTATATCAAAATTGGGCACTTCTCAAAACTTTATATCAAAACTGAGTACTTCTTCTCAAAAATTTATATCCAAACTAAATTCTTCTTTTCAAGTGTATTAAAACTGAGTACTTCTCAAAAATGTGTATCAAAATTGGGCACTTCTCAAAACTTTATATCAAAACTGAGTACTTCTTCTCAAAAATTTATATCCAAACTAAATACTTCTTTTCAAGTGTATTAAAACTGAGTACTTCTCAAAAATGTATATCAAAATTGGGCACTTCTCAAAACTTTATATCAAAACTGAGTACTTCTTCTCAAAAATTTATATCCAAACTAAATACTTCTTTTCAAGTGTATTAAAACTGAGTACTTCTCAAAACTTTATATCGGTTTCAATAAACTCTTAAGATTTTTATTCTTGAACACTGTCAGACTTTCAGAAGTAATTAAGGTAATTAGAGTGTGAAGGAAGAGGATTAGTTCAGAAGGTAGCAGACATGAGTATATTGAATACGCAAACCTGCAAACTCAATTACATTCATATAAAAGTATAGCCTCAGTAGACCATAGTATATAGTATATTGTATAGTATATACTATATATAATATATAGTATATCAGATGGTATCTTATATTCATGTTGAATACATGAACACGCCTTGAATGGCGAATAAGCCAACATCCATGTAAATGTATTATTTTACTAGAGCCTGAAGTTTTTAATGAGCCTAAGAAGTTATTTCATGGCTAAGCTAATCAGAGGAAGGAAAAGTTTGACGCGTATTTAAAACGAAAATTTCGTCGCAGAATTTTTTTTTTGCAGAATAGCGGAATTTTGCACTCAGCAGAATAGAGAGCTGAGTGACTGATTGCGATGCTGATTCCTCCAGGAAGTATTGCACCTCCTATTGATTCTACATTGGGAATCCTAAATTTTGCCTTATTGAAGTGCCTGCTCTTTAACGATTATCTGATATAGTACACGCTCAAGACCTGTTTTGGTATTATTCCGCGCACCCTGCTTCTTCAGCAATATCTTGAGACAGGCTCAAGACCGACAGTTTACCATCCTATCCAAAGGACGACGAGATTAATACACCTGTCATGCGAATAAATCGAGGACCAGAGTGGATATCAAACTCCGCAAGTACCAGTTCAGAAGCGAGCACATTTCTACTGAGCTAACCTTACCGCTTGCTATATATGTTAGTGTCACAATTAGCAGTTTCAAACTAGTCGCCCAATTCTCCTAAATATGACTTTACTATTTAAAAGGTCACTAAGTATTATTTATTAGTTCATTAGTCTGACAGTGAAAGTGTTGTTTTTGTAACAGTAAGTTTTTTTTTTAGGTCAAGATTTATTAACTGGTCCATGCTATTACTCAAAAGTTGTGAAAGGAGGTCAAGAAGAACTATAAGGTTCTATCGTAGTTTAAAGTTGTTAAGGAAGGTTTATCCTTACGTACTTTGTAAAGATATTATAGATAGGCTAGTAGTTTTTTTCTTCAAATATGTGCATAGGGATGGACAAATCAATAGACACCCACTTCATATCGTTTTGTATATCTACATTTCAGTCGTAAAGGGGCCATTTCTGGTTATAAGCTGGGCATATTTATTCTAAAAAAAAATTTAACAATTTTTTTTGTCAACAGAGCATTAAACCAAACCAAACACCATAGGTCATACCTCAATCTATCATTTACTTTATAGACAATATCCATAGATGCATATACAGAAAATACACTATACTCGATTTGAGAATGGAATGCAGATTACATAAAAATAAATTCTTGCTGCAGATTTACTATAGATACTATTACTTGGTATTTTCTATTTTCTGAAAGACATTACACTAGTCAGTACATTGTTCACTCGACAATATATAGTCTTTCAGTTAATTAAAAATACCAACATTAACGATGTTTAGAAATATATACATATTGTTAACTTAATGTGTGTTTTTTTCTTTTTTTTTAAAAAATATGTTCACGCTAGACCAAATTCTTCTTTAAGGAGATTTTAGGATAAGGCGTAATTTAGGATTCCCAATGTTGAATCAATAGGAGGTGCAATACTTCCTGGAGGAATCAGCATCGCAATCAGTCACTCAGTTAGTTCTCTATTAAAACAAAAAAAAAAAAATTCTGCGACGAAATTTTCGTTTTTGATACGCGTCATACTTTTCCTTCCTCTGATTAGCTTAGCAATGAAATAACTTCTTAGGCTCATTAAAAACTTCAGGCTCTAGTAAAATAATACATTTACATGGATGTTGGCTTATTCGCCATTCAAGGCGTGTTCATGTATTCAACATGAATATCAGATACCATCTGATATACTATATACTATACCATATACTATATACTGAAGCTATACTTTTATATGGATGTAATTGAGTTTGCAGGTTTGCGTATTCAACATACTCATGTCTGCTACCTTCTGAACTAATCCTCTTCCTTCACACTCTAATTACCTTAATTACTTCTGAAAGTCTGACAGTGTTCAAGAATGAAAATCTTAAGAGCTTATTGAAACCATACTGACGGGACATAGGGTACTGAATATTCGCGAACTCAACATGAACTTTGGGTGACTTTTGAACCAAACCTCTGCATTCCCACTCTAATTACCTTAACCACTTCTGAATGTCTGACAGTGTTCAAGAATGGAAACCGTAAGAGCCTATTAAAGCCATACTGACGGCATATGGAAGTTTGAATATTTGCGAACGCAACATTAACTTTGGCTGTCTGACTTCTAAACCAAAAACTCTGCATTCCCACTATAATTACCTTAAACACCTCTTTGAGTTTGAGAGTGTCAAGAATGAATGAATGAATATATGAAGAGCCTATTTAAGCAATAGTTCGCGTATTCAACATGAATGTCGGCTCCCATGTGATCCAAACACCCCCCCCCCCACCCCAACCACTGATTAGCCCTTACAATGAAGTCCTGCCTCCAAAAGCATAGCTTGCATTAGTAGTGGCCTAAGAAGATTTTTTGTGAATGACCAGGCGCCGGACTCCGGTAATAGGGACAGAGGGTGAGGTAGTAGTCCCCGTGTAATGATAATGATTGCTCTGCCGGTGCACAAGCATAAAGGGACCACACGATAATAACAGTTTGCGACTGCACCAGTCCTTCCACAAAACGGCCCTTTTTTCTTCTTCTTTCTCTCTCACTCTCTCTCAGTCTTAGCTCGACGCCAAGAATGTTTTTTTTTTTTTTTTCAAATGACTGTAGAAGCCGATGAGGTAGCCGAAAAAAAAACACACAATATGTCCTCGTCATGCACTTAAACAAATCTATTTGTCTGGGGGGGGGGGGGGGGGTCGCTTCCGCTTCGCAAAGGTGGCCTGTAATTTTGCCGAGATCCGTAGTCACTTGGCTCACACCATTTCTAAATCACACTCTCTCACTCTGTCTCTCACCATATCACTTTTTATATGAAGTCTTATAAGTTTCCTTCATATGTATACATATATATAAAGATTTCACATAAACACGTGAAATAACAATCAATGATCAAACCACAATAAGAAATGGGAAAACAAGACTAAGATCTTTCAACCATCAGTTGGGTTTTGACTCTGACGAAGACCGCTTGTTACGGTTGAAAGATCTTAGTCTTGTTTTCCCATTTCTTATTGTGGTTTGATCATATATAATATATATATATATATATATATATATATATATATATATATATATATACGGATTTCATATAAACACGTGAAATAACAATCAATTATCAAACCACAATAAGAAATGGGAAAACAAGACTAAGATCTTTCAACCGTAACAAGCGGTCTTCGTCAGAGTCAAAAACCGAAATCAGTTGGGTTTTTGACTCTGACGATTTGGGTTTTTGACTCTGACGATTTGGGTTTTTGACTCTGACGAAGACCGCTTGTTACGGTTGAAAAATCTTAGTCTTGTTTTCCCATTTCTTATTGTTGTTAGCCTAGGACTCTACAAATTAGATGAAGTTTTGATTAACGGGATAATTAAAGAGATGAAGACTTCATCATTAAACACATTCAGGGTTGCCATCAATTCTGGAAATTTCAATCAGCCAAGTTAACAAGTATTTATTGTTTTTTTTAGTTCACTTGCTCTCCGAAGATGTGTTAACGAAAGGCCTTAGAGCATTGTTTCAAAAATTGTTTTCATTGTGGTAAATTAATCCATCTATTATATCAAGTGTTATTTTGATTATTATTCATATATATATATATATATATATATATATATATATATATGTAATTGTAATTATTACATATATATGTAATATTGTAATATATTTTATATATATATATTAGTATACTTAGGAAGCAAACCTTCATTAAAGCATATTAAATTCTTATTAATTTGTTAAAGAAATGTAGTACTGTTATCTAAGGTTTGCAATATTATATTTATTAAATTTAGTATTATAATAAATTTTCGTTTGCTTTGTATCCTAGTCTTACAGTCTTTATTTTCTATTTATAGAGAAAGAAACTGCGGCTTGTTTCCTAACTGGCTCTTATTTAGATGAAAGTTTGCCAGGACGTTATTCAAGACTACGTACACTATAGATTCCTTTCTCTTCATCTTCCACCAATAACGTGATGTGTTCACATGAATTCAAGATTCTAGTCTTGAAAATTATAAAAGCTCGAATTGACGAAAGCTCGAGTAAAAGTCTTTCTACTGAAATGTTAACCCCCTGGAGGGGAATTCTGAATCACGACCCCCTCGACAAGGGATTTTATACGCCCCACTGACAAGTATATTGCAGTGGCCAGCACAACTCTAATGGGTCTACTCTAGCCTCATCATGCACACACTTTACACCAATCTACCAGCCATTAACGATCAACTTTCATTACAAACTAAATGTCCCTTACCTTCAACTTATTTAACATATATATAAATAAACCAAACTTAACTAGAAACTTAACCAGACTTAACCAAAAGAGTTTAATTTGAACCTGAAGAACGTACCGAGTCCCGATAAACTTTAGTTTTGTTTCAATACTTTTATCAATATATATATATATATATATATATATCAATGATCAAACCACAATAAGAAATGGGAAAACAAGACTAAGATCTTTCAACCGTAACAAGTGGTCTTCGTCAGAGTCAAAAACCCAACAAAGACTGCTTGTTACGGATGAAAGATCTTATTGTTGTTTTCCCATTTCACACTGTGGTTTGATCATTGATTGTTATTTCACGTGTTTATGTGAAATCTATATATATATATATATATATATATATATATATATATATATATATATATATATATATATAGTTCAATATAAACAAAGAAACATAGAGAAATCAGAAGAACACACTTACAGTCTCTAATTTTCGGTTTGAACCGTCTTCAGGAGAGATAAGAGAGGGAAACCAAGCGCACTGGATCAGAGACGGTTGGAGACCGTCTCCAACCGTCTCTGATCCAGTGCGCTTGGTTTCCCTCTCTTATCTCTCCTGAAGACGGTTCAAACCGAAAATTAGAGACTGTAAGTGTGTTCTTCTGATTTCTCTATGTTTCTTTGTTTATATTGAACTATATTTGTCCGTTTTGGATCGTATTTCCAACGAAAAAAAGTATATATATATATATATATATATATATAAAGCTTTCATATAAACACGTGAAATTACAAACAATGATCAAACCACAATTCTGACTCTGACGAAGATCGCTTGTTACGGTTGAAAGATCTTAGTCTTGTTTTCCCATTTCTTATTGTGGTTTGATCATTGATTGTTATTTTACGTGTTTATGTGAAATCTTTTTATATATATATATATATAAAGATTTCACATGAACACGTGAAATAACAAACAATGATTGGTTTTTCCATATAATGTTTGTTACAGTCTTTGCACTTTATTGCATATATAACATTACTCTGTAATTCCTTTGGAATCTTCTGTTTTATATTTGAAAATAGTGATATCTCTTTTCTTTTGCTATAAAACGCTAAATGAACTTGAGGTAAGTGTCTTTTGCAGACTTCTTTAATTGTTTGCGATAATCTTTTAATGTATGGAAATTTAAAAAACTACTTATCTTGAACTTTTAAGTCAGTATTTGGTGCCATTTTGTGGCTTTTGTTGTTCTCCTAAATATTTTGACAAATAAACAAACATCAACACGTTTAGATTAAATCATTATAGAGTAAATAATAAAGTAATGATTATAACAGTATGTTTGTTCAATGATCCATTGTCGACTGTGGATATTTTAAAATGATCAACTGGCTGACTATTGCACAAAGATGTGAGAGGGTGATGTTGGGGGGGGGGGGGGGGGGGGGGGGCTTGAATAGTGAGGTTAGGCAATATGAATATTTCATTGGGTTGGAATTAAAGCGACAAGACCTCAGAGTGATGCCGTATTTGGCATTCTTAGCACGTTCTCAGCAGAAAGCCAGTCCAACAGTCCTAAAGCCTGCCCTATAAACCTGACGAATTCTAAATCAACTAAAAGCTTCAGCACCTCTACAGTGCTTCAAGTATAACACCACAGAGTTAACATCGAAACGGAGGACAAGTCAAAAAAAAAAAAAAAAAAAAGATAACATTATTGATTTAGTAGTATTTTGAATAAAATTAAAAAAAAAAGTTTGACAAGCAATACTAAGTTCACGTTTTTGACAGATTATACGTTTTGAATAAAAAAAATAAGGATATGCATGCATATACGATTGGTGGTGGTGGTTGTAACTGTAATAGAGATGTGCTACACATCTTTTGATATCTGATTTAAGGTAATGACAATATTGTGATCTTTGGGCTCAAATGGAACTAAAATTCTATTATTTAATCCTTATTAAAAACAATGTTCATAAATATTGTAAGCTTGGAGTTTATTAGGAACTGAAGTCCTGTTATTTAATACTTAAAAACACAAAGTTCAAGAATATCGTTTAAAGTCCTATTATTTAATCCTTATTAAAAAAAAACCAAGTCCATGAATACCGTTGAAGATGGAGTTCATAAGGAACTAAGTCCTATTATTTAGTCCTTGTAAAAAAATGAAGTCCATGAATACCGTTGAAGATGAAGTTCATAAGGAACTAAAGTCCTGCTTTATAAGTCCTTATAGTATTCTGATAGAAAGATATTGGTAAAAGACTGGTTCGTTTAAGCCAGGAAGTCATGGTTGACAAAGAAAGAGTTGACCTTAGTCATGCACTTGATGTTTATAACAGAATTGGCGAGTAAGTGGCACTAAAAGTCGTCTTAGATGACAGTGAACCTGCCTTGGGAGAAGTTGAGATAATCTCTGGCGCCACCAAAGCCAGCCACTCCCTGTATACAGCCGTTAACTTCAAATCCTTAGGTGTATAACATTTAACTGACCTCTACACCGAATCAATTGCACCTTACCCACCACCCTACAATCTACTTATCTGTTGAAACAAGCTATAACTTACATGCAACCAAACAACACACCAATGACTTATATGTATTGCGATAAAGTAAACTCTTCTACAGTCTTTGCTAACTTTCAGTATTAAAAAAAAAACCCCTTAATGTTCATAATCCCTCTTAAGTTGATATAACTGAAACAAGAATTATAGTTAAGGAACAAAATGAGAAAAGAAGAAAACATTGTTAATGAAAACGAAATAAAAAATCATACAAACTCAAGAGCTTGTTAAAATTACAAAAAATAATTATATTTATATATATATATATATATAGGTGTATAATAAAATCGGGATTCGGTCAATTTTCCAGTTGAAAATATCCTACCAGGTAGGTAGGATAGGTAGCACACAAAGTAAAGAAACACTTACAAACTCAAATTTTCGGACAATCCGTCTTCAGGAGAAAAGAGAAAGGGAGACCAAGCACGTTGTAGACGCAACGGCTAGTAACCCGTCTCTTTACTTTGTGTGCTACCTATCTTCAATTTTGAATTGTTATAAATGCAATTATTATATATATATATATATTATATATATATATATATTAAGTATATATATATGCTTATAATGCATATATATATTATATATATATATTATATATTATATATATATGCTTAATAATATATAATGCATATATATATGCTTAAAATAAACTGTGACACATAGACAGAAACATACTAATGACTGTCGTCCCTCCGTCAATTCACTTCTTCTCCTGAGAACGACCGCCATTACGGTCGAAATATTGAAAAGTGAGTCTTTGTTATGTTTCTGTCTATGTGTCACAGTCTATTTTATGTGTAATCTGTCCTGTCAGACCGTTTTCGTTTATGATGATATATATATATATAAAGACGTAGACAAAGGAGTCAGCACTTGGAAAGGCAGGAGACGGGCTTCTTGTTGTGATCGATGTTTCTTTGAACAGTTCGTTGTTGAATAGGAAAGGGGAGGATTTGAGGGATGAAGGGAGAAGGGGTTGTTGGATCGAATTTCGATCTAACCGATTCTAGGGTAGACTAATCGAAGACAATTAACTACACTCTTCAAAATAGCTCTTTTACTTCATCTTCTCTTTTGTTCACCTGATGACGCACTGCATTTTGAAATATTCATTGTAGTCTCAATAAGGGGTCAATGTAATATTTAATATTAGTCCTAATTATATATATATATATATATATATATATATATATATATATATACACTTTTTCGATAAAATACGATCCGAAATGGACAAATACAGTTCAATGTACATAAAGAAATTAAAAGCACACACTTACAGTCTCTAATTTTCGGTTGAACCGTCTTCAGGAGAGATAAGATAGGGAAACCAAGCGCACTGGTACAGAGATGGTTGGACTCCAACCGTCTCTTTTATATATATGTTTCTTTATGTACATTGAACTATATATATAAACGTGATCTTCCCACGTTTTATTTCTTCTGTTCATCCCTCAGTTTTTTTAACTTTTATTTATTTGTATTATTATTTTTCATATTCCTATTTCAATTTAATATTAAATTGATTCTTGTCTACCTTATTCTCTGTGACCGGGCGCGTATGTTGCAATATTGTTGGTCTCCAACAGTCTCTGTACCAGTCCGCTTGATTTCCCTCTCTTATTTCTTCTGAAGACGGTTCAAACCAAAAATTAGAGACTGTAAGTGTTTGCTTTTAAGTTTTCTTGTTTCTTTTTCTATATTGAACTATCAATGATCAAACCACAATAAGAAAAGGGAAAACAAGACTAAGATCTTTCAACCGTAACAAGCGGTCTTCGTCAGAGTCAAAAACCCAACTGACTGTTGGGTTTTTGACTCTGACGAAGACCGCTTGTTACGGTTGAAAGATCTTAGTCTTGTTTTCCCTTTTCTTATTGTGGTTTGATCATTGATTGTTGTTTCACGTGTTTATGTGAAATCTTTTTATATTGAACTATATATATATTTTGTTTTTTTCATCTTGCTATTCTTCTTCAGCATTCCTACTACTTTTTTTCGTTTTCGTTGTTGCCCACCTGTACATATACTTGTACACAACTGTCCAGTTAGCTTTCGTCTTCTCACCATTCAACTTTCTTTCCTGAGGACGACCGTTAAAGAAGAGTCAGAATATTGAATGTGAATCCTGGTTTCTGTTTTTCATTCGTGTTTAGTCTAATCAGATCTGATTTCATTTGAATGCATATATAAATTCAAATAACTGTGACACATAGAAGGAAATGTAATAAAATTCACTTTTCAATATATTTCTACATGGCGGTCGTTCTCAGAAGTGAATTGACGGAAGGACGACAAGGTCTGATGGCCGAAGCAGTGTTGCCAGGAAGGTGAAAAAAAAACAAGGAATCGATATTGAAAACAACTTAAAGAAGAATAAAAGGGGAAAGAAGTAGAAAATATAAAAAATATATTGAATTTAAAAAAATGTATATTAAATAATAATATAAAAATAAGTTACATAAACCAAACAAAAAAACTTAACGTTTTAAATTGAATTTTCAATTTCTTATGAATGGCTGCTCGAAAAGAGAATTGCACCAGTTCAACTTAACTGACAGTGCCCTATGTGGAGTCTCCTTGTTAGAAGAGGAAAGTCTAGAACATATTCTTTTCCTGCGCGAGCGGGAAGTACTAAAGAAGAAGAGACCACTGTGAAAAGAATCCTGACCAACACTAAATTCTGGCAAATAGCTGCCGAGTCATCGAAGCAAAGAGCTTTTGAAGCTCGAACTAAAAAGTAAGAAGTAAGCAAGAGAATTGCTCATACAAGGAGTCACGCATACTACGAGGTCCCAATGTAGTTACTATTTAATTACATGCATATTGTTAATATCACTGAGGTTAGTATGATTTATATTAGAAATAGGTAAAACCGTTATACCAAGGTAAGATGATCATAGAGTCGTTGGAGCGTTTTCGGACGTTGTCCATCTTCGATCGCAACAAAACTAGTAGGTTTGTTGCGATCAAAGATGGACAACGTCTGAAAGCGCTCCAACGACTCCATAATCATCTTACGAGGGAGGTATGACGGTTTTACCTATTTTTAATATAAATAACTACTATTTAATTTCCATTAATAGCAAAATATTCAGGTTTCTACCTTTCAGGTTGAAAGCGCATATTTCTTTTATCCAAAACATTTTTTACAATATCAAATTTATGAGATTGTTTTTTTTTATGTCCTAATGATGTTTCTTCGTCTCGTTAACAATCGAAATTGCTCTGGTCCTTAGATCATTAGGCCAACAGGTGTCAACCCCAGTGTTCTTCTCTCTCTGGATTTCAAACCTATTTCACGATTTTTCTTTTTTCTTTTTTTTTGACCAACACGAAAATTTCATTATTTTACACTTTGCTGTATATTACTGTCACATTAGTCATTAAAACCTCTAAATTTAATAATTAACTAATTAGCAATAAACAATTTAATTAACAAATAATAGCCCCTCAACCAGAAGAAACCTGAAGAAATGTCGACATTGTTAACAAAATACATTGTGAACTTTGAATCTTAGTGCAAAACAGCTGTTTCATTTCAAACAAATAAAGTTTCCTTTGGTTTACACTAAACAGTTATGAGTTTACACTGAGTTCCTGTAGACTGCTGTAGTTTGAAGAGTTAGAGGAGGGGGTATTTTCCTATTTTCCCACTTTGAGTTAGTTAGAGGGGGATACGATGATTGATTATTGGTGAGAATGAAATCAATGTATCATAACCCGTTTTTTTCTTATCAGCACCTCAAAACATGAAACTCCTTAAAAACTGAAAATACGAGTTTCATTCTTAGGATTCATTTCATAATTTCCTTTGTTTTAGTTTTTTTTTCCCAAAAAGGGTTAATTGTTAGAATTCTTTTGTTGATGCATTTAAAGTTGTTTAATTCGTTTTAATTTTTTTTCTACAATGATAATTTTTTTTAAT
This sequence comes from Hermatobates lingyangjiaoensis, assembly GCA_026182355.1. Classification (NCBI taxonomy): domain Eukaryota; kingdom Metazoa; phylum Arthropoda; class Insecta; order Hemiptera; family Hermatobatidae; genus Hermatobates; species Hermatobates lingyangjiaoensis. The sequence goes on from JAPFBL010000599.1 coordinate 221,846, forward strand.
ACAACCGAAACCTAATTTTTATAATTCATAGAAAGTTATGAATTATGATTCTATTTGTTAGAATATTCCTTCTGTTAATATGTAGAACAAGGGGCCTTTATTATGGCGTTGAGTATCAGTATCAACTGTTAGTATCAGATAGATCTTATACACAATATAACAATTATATTATGCATTAATATATTATGAATACATAAGTTAATAAATATTATTATATTTATTGTATATTTTATGATATATATATATATTATATATATATATATATATATATGAATAATAATCAAAATAACACTTGATATAATAGATGGATTAATTTACCACAATGAAAACAATTTTTGAAACAATGCTCTAAGGCCTTTCGTTAACACATCTTCGGAGAGCAAGTGAACAAAAAAAAAAAAACTCTTTTTTTTTTAGTTCACTTGCTCTCCGAAGATATGTTAACGAAGGCCTTAGAGCATTGTTTCAAAAATTGTTTTCATTGTGGTAAATTAATCCATATATATATATATATAAAAGATTTCACATTAACACATGAAATAACAATCAATGATCAAACCACAATATGAAATGGGAAAACAAAACTGAGATCTTTCAACTGTAACAAGCTGTGTTCTTGGGTTTTTAACTCTGACGATGATCGCTTGTTACGGTTAAAAGAATTAAGCCTTGTTTTCCTGTTTCATATTTTGGTTTGATATGTATATATATATATATATATATAAAGTTCGTGAGTCTGTTTGTTTGTTCGCCCATTTTCCATGGAGATAGAGACCTGAAATTATTATAATCTTTACCTTTGTTGTGATTGGCTTTCTTCTAGTTGTATTACATAATAACAAATCGTATTAGGGGGTCAGGGTAGCCTAGTGGTTTGCATACTCGCCTCGTCGACTTTCTACAATATTATTTCATAATATTTCTCATTAAGCGGTTAAGGTAGTCTATAATAAACTATTACATTAGACGTTAAAAATTAATAATTTTAGAAACAAACTTGAACACAACTGTCAGATAGAAAAGTTTGTGAGTTTGTTTATTTGTTCACCCATTTTCCAAGAATATAGAGACCTGAAATTATTATAATCTTTACTTTTGTTTTGATTGGCTTTGTTGTAGTTGTATTACATAATTAACAATTCGTATTAGGGGGTCAGGGTAGCCCAGTGGCTTGCGTACTCGCCTCAACTTTCCACAATATTATTTAATAATATTTCTCATTAGGGGGACAGAGTAGCCTATAATATATAATAAACTATTACATTAGAGGTTAAAAATGAGTAATTTTAGAAACAAACTTGAATAACACTATCAGATAAAATACGAATATGCTGAGGTAATATTATAAAGACACATTCCTTTCATTAATGTTATTTTATGTTGGGTAAATAAATTGAATATTTCAATTTACAAGTGTTTGTTTGTTTTAAATATATTTGATTGTATATATAACTTGAATTGATTTTTTATTTATTTTTATCATGAAATGAAAGATTCTTTTCATTTTTAAATGATTTTTTTATTTTGCTAAATATGCTTACTGTGTGTGTATTTGGAATCATGTTAAGAATACTATATTAAAACTTTCTCATGCCTTCATAGCAAGAAACATAAATTAAAATTATCCTGTCAATCATGTTCAGTGAATTTATTTCAATAACTATTGCTATAATTTCTGAGTGATACAAAGGGTCACGGCTAGTCTGGTTGTTTGATAATTCTCTTTCCAGAGAATGGTAGATTATATAAAGGAATAAATGCAAAGTCTCCTTTGTTGAGCGCCTTGCCTGGCAAGACCTTGAAGGTGTTATTTGCCTAGGAGCCGGTGGTGGGGGTGGGGGCGACGACGCATGCGCTCTGGCCAGGCCTCTTATCGATTCCTTATCAGAGGGGGGAGGGGGTGCCCCACCCATAGGGCGGTGCTGGGCCTTGCGCCAGCGTGATGTCTGCTTTATACAGGCCCCCCCCCCCCCCCCACGGGACACCCATCTACCACCTTTCAAAAACACAAATTCAACTTAGCCAGTCTTTTTTTTTTTTTTTTTTTTTTAAAAAATTAGCTAACCTAATAAGGAAAAAGAAAACAAACTCTCTTTTGGAAGAATTACAGAAAAATACTATTCTATGTTTTGTTATTGAGGGCTAGGTCAAAGAAAAGAAAATAAACTCCTTCCTAGGCCGACGTTTCGATGTATTTGTATATCATCTTCAGGGCTAAAATTAGAGTAAGAACTATAATACATTTACCAAAACAATCTACAACTCACATAGCAGTTGTGAAAAATACTATAGCAAATCTAATTATAAACGAAGTCGACAGCAACTAAACACATAACTCTAAAACAAAAAGAAACACATATGAATGTTTGAACCAATCAGCTGTTTTATACTAAGATTCAAAATAATCACAATACACTTTCTTAACATTATCGACCTTTTTCACGCTTCAAGGAATAATAACTGTAATTACAATTTACCTAATGTATCATACAGCTGCTATACAAAGTATAAAACATCCATTACAGGGAAATATATAGAACTAAAGAGAGGAAAATTAATATATTAAACTGTCCTATGAAAAGTTTTAAATAATTCAATTATAATTAATATAATACAACACAAAAACTTTAGTTGTTTTGCGTTTATTACTATTTACAGGTCTTTAATAAAAGACGAACATATATACGATATTTTCATTTAATTTTATGCTCATTCAATATTTTATTAATATATTCGACTAATGTTTAATGGGAAAATGAATTTAATTTTTCTTCTCCTTCTCCTGATGACGACGAGGTCGAAATACATATTGTGTACCGCTGAGGCCTTACTTAGTTTATGGTAAGTATTGCCCTAAAAAGTTCATAAATTGCTTATTATTTATTAATTTTATTTTAATTAATTAAAAAATAATTATTATTAATTTCATGTTAATATTGATAACTAAAATATTAGTCATTATGTTAAAATGTTGATACTTTTATCAAAATTTGTATAAATATATATATAACCAAATTCACAAAAAGAAAACACATAAAAGAAATCACAAAAACTCATTACTATATTTCGATTGCACTTCTATGGAATAAATTTGGAAAAAAAAATCAATTTAATAACTAATTTCACATCTTCTTAAAGGAATACGTATCAAACACTAAGTAATGCTTCAGTGATAAACAATACATTTTAAAGGTAGTGAGTTTCTGTTATTTCTTTTGTGTGTGTTCTTTTTTGTGAATCTAGTTTATTTAGTTCGTGGAATCCTTTCATTTGAAATGTGGAATCTTTCATGGAACGTTAGGACAAAATATCAAATCATTAGAATAAAAGAATATGTAGAAACAACACACAACTTCTACATGTTTTTCTACACCACTTCAATATTTCGACCTCATCGTCATCAGGAGAAGGAGAAAAAGAAGAAAAAGATGCAAACGGAGCTCAGTTTACCAGCCGAGCAGAACTTATTTTCTTCTTCTTCTTCTTCTTCTGCTGATGACGACGAGGTCGAAATAATGAGTAAGTTGTGTGTTGTTTCCACGTGTTCTTTTATTCTAATCGTTTGATATATATCTGTTCGTGTGTGTATGGTTTTGTATGCATGTTAGTGTGTCTTATATTCAACGTGTACCATTAATTGTACAACATTCCATTGTGCAAATTATTTTTTCCATTATTAAAATAATTGTTCAAGACACTATCATTCCAAATAAAATGGAGTTCTCAGATAAAATGGATAAACAAACAAAAGTCTCCACACAAATGAAGATTTATTCAACACCAACAACGCGTTTCGAACACTTTGTGTTCATTACCAGGAAGACACCAAAGGATATGGTGCTGAACGTTTGGTCCAGTGAAAAAAACGTCATTTGTGTGGAGACTTTTGTTTGTTTATCCATTTTTCCTCAGAATGAGTAAATACCACACATTTACGGATTACACAACTAATGAATTAAAATGGAGTTGTTTATATTGTATAATTATTATTTAAATTTTTTTATACATTTTCAACAAGCCGATAAATCTAAAAAAAAGAACATTTACTTATCAAAACGCGATCTTTCTTAGCAAAATTTCCTTTATTAAAAGACTGTGTATATGATTTCCAAGTGTACGTCAATTGGTAGAATTTTAGATTTAGTAATACAGTTTTAGTTTTTCACGAGTTTTAGTTTCAAAAAAAGTTTTGAGGGCTGGTGAAGTTTGTTCGAAATAAATGTTGGCCTCTTCAACTTTTCAAAGATTGTTGGCAGATATCTGTAACTTTGACGTCATGCTGAACCGTTACAATCAAAAAGACGCTTTTGTTGGATGAGTCAGCAGGTGAAGAAAGTCGAATAGCAGCCTCGAGCTGTTCATATGAGATTAGTTTTTAATATCTCAGTCCTACAATCTTCACAACACTTGAACGATTACTATGTATTACTTCCTACCTTAATGAAGAGTTCAGATGAAAAGATATAACTGAAACTAGCTGAAGTCCGGTCGATGTCTCTGGTACTGTACCTTACAGTATGTCTACAGTTACTGTATTTCATTCAACGTCTTTTTTCGTACGTCACTGTACGCCTCCAGTTTTTCAACTTTCCTGGTTACTGTACGTCGTTATATTCTCTAGTTACTATAGGTTACTCTACATCTCTGTTTACTGTATTTTTTTTGTTGTTATTTAAGCGATCCCATTGCCGTTTACCGGCTTTTTGTTTGATCGGTGATTCTACAGATTCTACATTGGCTGTCTTAAACTTTACCTAACTCAAGTTCATTTCGATTAGGGATCTTTAACGAGTACCTGACTTCGTACAGGCTCAGGACCAACGGTTTAACATCCTTTTCCGAGGGACCACGTGGTTTGATTTATTCACGACGTGACATTTATTCATGATGTGAATATATCGAGGGCCAGATGGGGATGGAACCCCGTACTACCAGCCCAGAGGTGAGTATGTTAACCAAAGAGCTAATCTGACACCTCTGTTTACAGTAAATGACTATGTTTCCGGGTTATTTTATTTCACTGAACGTAACTATTTTTGTACTCCACTGTACGACTCCGATTTTTGAACTCCTCTGGTTACTGTATATCGCTGTACGTCTTTGGTTCTATTTATTTATTAGCCAGTTCCCACCCTTGGCTGTTGGGGCATTCAGTGAACAAATAACTCTGGTTCTTTGGTTCTGGTAAGTTACGGTACATCACTATACTTAACTGATTATTTACAGTATCTCGCTACTGGACATCTTTACAAACTGTACGTCACTATATATCTGTACTTAACTTTCCTGGACGTCTCTCTTACTGTATACCATTAAGCTCTGGTTAAAGCACGCCAATATATATCTCATGTTATTGCACATCTATTCTTACTGTACGTTACTATATATCCCTGGCTACTCTACGTTACTGTACATCTTTGGTTGCAGTACATCAATAAAAGTTTCCAGTTATTGAGCGTATCTGATTATTTTAAATTATTGGAAACTGTACGTCACTGTACAAATATATTGTACGTCACAAGGACATTGTTAAATGTATCTGTTAGAATTATCGCACAAGATTGCAGTTCTAAGCAATGTACAGACAAAACATTATATATATATATATATATATATATAGGTGTGTTCTCTAATCGGGGTTCGGTCAATTTTCCAGGATAAAAAATTAATCTCTCGTTGCCAACGTTTTGGTTTTTATTTAAAACCCTTTTTCATAGGCTGTATAAAGTATAACCAGTATAAATTTTGAAACAGGAAAACCAAGTATTACATTAGAAATTATTTTACAAAGAAAAATAGTCTGTGGATTTCAACAACAACCGTAGTTTGAATGAGCACGTGACCAAATTTGTTTCAACTGACCGACTCTCCCAATAAACATTAGTTTTATATATATATATATATAATATATTGAACTGACCGAGCCCCAATAAACTTTAGTACTGTATATATATCAATGAATAAACCACAATGTGAAATGGGAAAACAAGACTAAGATCTTTCAACCGTAACAAGCGGTCTTCGTCAGAGTCAAAAACCCAACAAAGACCGCTTGTTACGGATGAAAGATCTTATTGTTGTTTTCCCACTTCACACTGTGGTTTGATCATTGATTGTTATTTCACGTGTTTATGTAAAATCTATATATATAGCTTTCACATAAACACGTGAAATTACAAACAATGATCCAACCACAATTCTGACTCTGACGAAGACCGCTTGTTACGGTTGAAAGGTCTTAGTCTTGTTTTCCCATTTTCATATTGTGGTTTGATCCGTGATAAATATATATAATATATATATATTTATATACATATATATAATAACGATTGACGGCGATGGTCGAAATATAGAAGTGAGTTATTCCTGTGTCTATCTGTGTGCTATCTTTTTTAATTGGATCTTTATATATATATATATACTTTAACACAGAGAAAAGAACACAGAAAGACACTACAGAACTCACTTCGATATTTCGACATCCGTCGTCATCGGGAAGAAGTGCGAAGTATTCGCGTTGAGAAGCAAACTGCTACTCATATATATATATATTCATAAAAGTATCGACAGTGGAATGGAAACAAAAGCGTAACGTTGGCAATGTGAGTTTAATTTGAACTTGATGAACTGACCGAGTCCCGATATATTTTAGTTTTGTATATATATATATTATATATTTATATATGCATAAATTCGTATGTTCAAATCACAATAAGAAATGGGAAACAAAGACTGAGCTTGTTAGGGTTGAATATCTTAATCTTCTTTTCCCATTTCTTATTGTGGTTTGAAATGGCTTCAAATGATTGATTACGTATTACTGAAGTATACGTTGATAAATTCATTGACTGTTCCTTTCTAGAAATCCCTAAAAAAGTTATGTTATTAAAAGTATAAAAAAAAATGGTTGCAAAATATTAATTATAATATATATTGTTTTTTTATTATTTAAACCAATCTCTTAGTGAGTGATAACGTCAGCCGTTTACCGGCGTGTTGTTTTCTGTGATTCAACATATTTACATTGGAAGTCCTAAATTTTGCCTAACTAAAGGGAATTTCGAGTAGGGATCTTTAACATTTACCTGATAACGTACAGACTTGGGGCCCAACAGCTTAGCGTCCTCTCCTAAGGGACGACATACTCGCGTGGCGTGAATAAATCGAGGGCCAAGTGGGGATTGAACCCCGGACTACCAACCCAGAGGCGAGTACCATAACAATTGAGCTAACATAACTCCTAAGATTATAGCATGACAAATGACTTTAGATTTCAAATTTGGTTTTCTTGAGGATGTAATTCATTAATTAACTACTCCTGATTATAATCCGATGTTAGGCCGAAAATATTTCGGAATGTTTTATTTTAAAATAAATGCATGGAAAACTTAAATCGTTTTCCTTCAAAAAAAAAAAAAAAAAGTGTAAATTTCGAACAATTTTCAGTGAATCATCAGCTTAGCATAAGCAGCAGTGAATTCTTTGTTCGAAATCCTCAAAAAACTAATTTCGAATTTTAAAAATCAGTTTGATATTGATATATCAAATGAGTTTAAAGGTGTTTTAAAAAAACACCTAGTTGATCCTACAATTTAACAAATATTTGAATAACGATGGAGTAGTTTTTTTTTTGTTTGGAGAATACCCAATGAGTGTAGCTCAAATTAACCTTATAATTTACAAAGAGAATAGTAAGAAGTTTAAACAGAAATATTTCATGCTAAATTGCCTTGCAAATAGGTCTGTAGAGAAACTTTTCTTTTTTTTTCTTACAAAATCAAATTATAATAATAATATGTAGTTGAAAGGAGGGTTTTTTTTATTTTTTTTTTGAAGGTTCAAACAGGCAGGTACTTAGGTTTTTGTATAGAGCAGGTGATTAAAGCAAGTGTTCCTAACTTCCCGTCTTTTATGCTAATCTATTGAAAATGTATCTACCTGAGATGTGGGTAAAGAACAAGCATGGCTTCGCAACAAAATACCAACTTTTATAGATTCTAGAGTAATCTATAGATGATTTTTACATCAACAAATAGACATTCTGTATTGGAAGATTTCATAAATATAAAATTTAGTATGATTTTAAAACAAGGCTTTTTCAAACACTTAGTGTTCTTCTTCATTCAGTGTTCTTCACATCTCTACTCTTAAGAGTCAATCTACAATGAGTTAGGAAGTATTCCTTCTTCTAAGCCCTTTGACTCTTAAGAGTCCAGATGTAAAACTGAAGAAAAAAACTAAGTGTTCGAAATGCCTTGTTACTTTTCATATTAAACTTGTTTTTGTGTGAAAACAAAATTTTTGAAATTCCCAAATATGAGTAAATACTACACTATAATAGATTGCACAGGTAATAATCATTCCGTTTTACTTTGCATACTATAGTTTAAAGAGTCATTCAAATAATTCTGAACGATTTCAACATCAGTATGCATAACGCAATATATTTAGCTTTTAAATACACTTTTACTAAATTTGTAGAATTAATAACACTCAGATATTTTTCTAAATATAATCTATAAATCAGACAGAAGTAGATATAATTTTGACTGAAAAGTTTAAGTAATTTATGTGAGAATTCAAAATAAATCCCCCCCCCTCATCACTAACTGACTCTTTCTTTCCTCCCCCCACTCCTTTCTCTCACTCCCATCTCGCCCCCTCACACATCTCTCTGTTCATTACCAATAGTTTATGAATATAGTTACATTTTCTACTATAACCTCTTTTCTACTATCTCTCTACAATCAATTTATACTCTCTCTCTCTCTCTCTCTCTCTTCTCTATATAATAATATATATAATAATATAAAAATTTAAAAAAAGAACACATAGAAAGGAAACCACTGAACTCACTACTATATTTCGATGTCCTCGTCTTCAGGAAAAGAAGTGAATCGCTCCAAAGGCTGATAACGACTGACTTGGCTTCGAATGAAGCACTCAAACAGTGTAGCCAACTTTGGAGGAAAGGTAGAAGGGAAGAAAAGAAATAAAAGCCAAATAAAAATTAAAAAAAGAAAACATTTAACTAAAATAAAATTAAAAGCTGATAACGACTTTAAAAAAAAAAAAAAAATCAACGATTGAGGTTAAGCCCAGGAGCCGATTTACCGCCCAGAAGACTAATAAGTGCTTCTTCTGAAGCTCTCAAGTAACTTTCGAATAAGTTGATCAATTGCTTCGGACCTTACACGGAAACAGTCTTTAAAACTGAATCCGTGGAATGGCATGAGTAGCAACGGGAAGGTCACTGGTTGGCCAACGGATGACCTGTGATTATTCATACGCAGGCTTAGCTTGGTGGAGCCAAACCCCACTTAAAAAGAATCACACTGGGTGCAATCAAACGGTAAACGCATTACCAGAGGACAAGAGGTCTTGTGAGAGATAGGGTAGGTGCGTTTACTATGGAAGGAGGTAAAAGAAGGAACAGGATTGATGATAGGACAAGTTAGACATCCACGACGTCCGCATTGAACCATAACCAGCAGTTTTTGGAGGCTTAGGAGAAGAGATGTGAGAGAAGATAGATTGAAGATTAGCAGGTTTGCGATAGGAATGGAAGGTGGCTCACTAAAGACTGAAGAATTACAGGTGGAAGAAGAAAGTATAGGGAAAAACTCCCTGACAACTGCACCCACCTATGAGCACCAGGAAAATAAGTGGTGATGAGGAAATTAGAGTCACTGCGATCCCTCCTAGGACCTGAATTATGATGAACGTCTGCAGGGACTATACGGTTGTTATATTATATATGTTATATATATTAGATATATATAATATATATATTATGTAATAATATATATATTATATGTTCTATATATATATACGTCTCCGTTCCTTCATTCTTTCTCCTTTTATTTTCTTTCTTTCTACTCTCCTGAAGACGACAAGACGCCGAAATTACAGAGATTCGTGTGTGTTCGTTCTTTTTCTTATGTTCTGTATCTGTAACTTTAATTATATATATATTATATATATATATATACATGATTGTTATACACGACTAAATATTGTCGGTCAATGATCTTCTTCTCCAACTTTTCAAGTTTGCGAAAAATTAATTTTTCGTTGTGAGAACAACGGTTCAGGGAATGAATTCTTCTTGTCGACGCGTTTCGACTGTCTGCTGCAGGCATTTTCAAGACACAAAACAGGTGAGTTACGGGTCTCCTTATATAGCTGAGAGTCAAGGGGGTGAGCGCTGATTGTCACCCCCCCTGACTCTCGGTTTCTGTCTTACGATGAGAAGAAGATCATCGACCGACAATATTCAGTCGTGTATAACCGATTATGTATAAAAGAAGGACTGCTACCGAAGTACACTTTAATATATTTATATATATATATATATATATATTGTTCCCCAAACATCCCTTTCTGGACATTAGTCCTTTCCTGTGCTTTCACCCTTTTAAAATACCACCCTTCCCCCCCCCACTCTTCTCAACCCCTCACCAGATGTTTTCTGCATCTAGTGTTCAGTTGGTTTTTGACTCTGACGAGGACACTCAAAAGCGTTTAGTTTTCCATTTTCTTTTTTAACTAGGTTTTGTCTGATTTTCTAGCTTATAATATCATATCATATCATATGCACTATACGATGCCATTTTCTCTTGATATCGTTATATGCATAATAGAAGCATTTTTTATTATAAATCTTAATTTATAAAATAGGTAAATTCTTACCTTACTACCATAACAAGTTACTATAATTATTTTAAGTTATGTTGCTGCCATAAGTTGTTACTTATAGGTACTTTCAGGTAAGTATGTACCATACTTACAGTTACTTACTTACCACCTCACAAATAGATGCACAATAATAATTGGTTTACGCCACTTCTAGTAATATATTTCGATGTTGTACTTACCAGGCGAGAGGTTGTACGTTAACAAGGAAAGCCTGAATAGAGTGTAGTTTAGGAGCTTTGTTGATAAGCAACTTAGCATACAGTGCTGTTTAATAACACGGCAATATTAGCTAATATCTTGAAGTGTGTATAAATAGAAAAGAAACTGTGATTGTGACACGCAAACACCACCTGGATTATAGTAATTATATGATTAGGTCTTGTGATAACACCGTAACAGTGGTCCTTTCGTTAAAGCTTAAATACGGAATTAAAAAAGAGAAATTCCAAAGAATTATAGTATATTCCAAAAAAATATATTCTCTATGTACGTTACGTATTGTTTAAAACCGAGTTGTTGTTATCGTTTTACAAAAAGAGGTTTTGATAAGGTTTTGATCTTGATGAGGTTTTGATTTTGATAAGGTTTTGATTTTGATGAGGTTTTGAGTCATACCTCATCATACGAAATTAATTCGTTAGTAAGCAGTTTCGTGATTTTGTCGTAAAATGAATCGCTAACAAGATGTAACTAGGCTAATACGTTCCAAACCTAACCTCAAAATACGCTTTATAAATCAAAATAACTAATACATGCAACAATCAATATAATAAGACGATTTGAATACAACACGTAGAAAAAAACACTCAATTCACTTCGATATTTCGACTAAGTCATCATCAAAAGAAGGGGAAGAAGAAGAAGATGATGAGTTGTACTTGGCCAGCAAATAGCAACTCATTCAATATAATAATTGTTATACATATTATAATTGTAATAAGCATAGTGATAAATTATAAATTAGTAATAGCTAATAAGATGTAAAGTTATTTAACTATAGGTTTGAGCGATTGGTTCAGTGAACGGGAGGATATGTGAACAGAAGACAACACAAAGTTTCCTAACCGCAAAACATACACACATGTACTGTACGAAGAAACACTCACAACTTACTATAAACTTTAATTATAATTACGAAGTGCATACAATTTTTTTTTTTAACTTGTTAGAACTTTTTTTCATCTTCATAACTTTTTCACTTGTTTTTAATTTTATATTTTTATATTTTTTTTTTTGCTTTTATTTGTAAGTTGTTTTAACTGCTATCGTTTGAGATAACTTCCTCTTTTGTCGGAAGGAATTCCCTGATCATACTGGTGGGTAGAGGTTGACAAATGCGATAACAATTAGAAAGAGCCACTCTGAAACAAGATAAAACAAAGCTATTTGTATTATAAAAAAAATCGACCCGAGTTAATAGGAAAATGCCAAGAGAAAAAACACTTTATATTAGAGTTTGTTTACATCTAATAGCTGAAGAAACCATATAATATAAAAACCATTAATAATAAATCATAATTATTTAAAATAAAGGTTTAAGAAAGCTAAATAAAACTATGTAAACAAAACAGAGAAGGATTAGCAATACAGCTGGAATTTAAAGTCAGGCTTGCCACCCTAACTCTTCCCAATCTCATTCTTAATATCCCTTCAACATACTCGTAGTAATTAGGTTGGATAACCTGAATTGTATCCCTTTCATTTCTTTATTTCAGTGAGGTAGATTTGCTCCTAGTTTTAGTTTCATTCCTTAATTCTTCTTTTTATATATTGTTAATCTAATATTTTGTTTACTTATTTCTTTATTTTCAATTCGTTTTTTAAACAAACGTTTAATTGTCTTTTAATTTTTGTTGTTATATATTTTCTGTTCGAGTCTGTGTATATATACAATATATATATATATTATATATATATATGATCAAACCACAATAAGAAATGGGAAAACAAGACTAAGATCTTTCAACCGTAACAAGCGGTCTTCGTCAGAGTCAAAAACCCAAAAACACTTATATATATAGTTCAATATAGACAAAGAAGAAGAAGGGTCTCCAACCGTCTCTGAACCAGTGCGCTTGGTTTCCCTCTCTTATCTCTCCTGAAGACAGTTCAAACCGAAAATTAGAGACTGTAAGTGTGTTCTTTTGATTTCTCTATGTTTCTTTGTCTATATTGAACTATTTTTGTCCGTTTTGGATCGTATTTCCAACGAAAAAGTATATATATATATTATATATATATATATATATAAATGATCAAACCACAATATGAAATAAAGAAAAAAAGACTAAGATCTTTCAACCGTAACAACCGGTCTTCGTCAGAGGCAAAAAAACCGCAGAGAGTTGAATTCTTCTCTAAGAGATTTGGAAAATGTATCCAAGAAATTGATTAAGAAAAAATTTGGTAGAAAATAAAACCCAGCTCGAAGACCGCTGAGTTTCTGAAAATCAAATGGAACAACTGACGAAGACCACTTGTTACGGTTGAAAGATCTTAATCTGTTTTTCCCATTTCATATTGTGCTTTGATCATTTATCGTTATTTCACGTATTTATGTGAAATCTTGTATATATATATACTTATTTGGTGTTTTTTGAATGCAAAGTCTTTGTCCTCAAAAAACTTACCAAATACTGTGTGTTAAATGAAGAGATACAAAAAAATAGATTATAATATTATAAATATTCTCTAAATAATTGATAAAAGTATGGACCGTGAAGTAAAAACGAAATAAAAGTTTATCAGGACTCGGTCAGTTCTTCAAGTTCAAATTAAACTCTGATTCCTCATTTTAAATCTTTTTAATGAAAAGTTTAAAATTTTTAAAAAAAAAACTGTAAAATTGATAATATTACAAAAAAAAAAAAAATTTATGGATTTAGCCAATTCTATTTGATTCACTGGGAACTTTTCAATCAAAGTATTTTATTTTAAATAAATATTTTAAAAAAAAAACCTTTTGGATTTCACCAACACTCAGGTTTGATTTAACCTCTTACCTTCTCAACCACCTTATTCCATATTTTAAGCCCTGCAGTATAACGACTCGATTTAGAAGTGGTCTATTCTACCCCTCTCCCTCGATTTTTTTTTAAGGATTAAAAATTTAATTTAGATAAGGAGTTGGGACTACCCCATTCCCCAATTTATTTCTTGGGATAATAAAATAACTTTAAATTTAAATAAAGAAAATAAATTTTTTTATCTTTAAAATTTATTTTAAAAATCTTAAGTTATATAATAGGTAATGTTTCTTACCTTACTACCATGACTTGTTATTTACGGTACTTATAGGTACTTTCAGGTAAGTAGGTACCATACTTACAGTTACTTACTTACCTCACAACAAGTACCATAAGGTACCCAAGTACCTCACAAGTACCATATCCCACAAGTTGTTATTAGGGTACTTGTAGGTACTTTCAGGTAAGTAAGTACCATACTTACAGTTACTTACTTACTTACCTCACGACAAGTACCTCACAAGTACCATACCCTACAAGTTGTTATTATAGTACTTGTAGGTACTTTCAAGTAAGTAAGTACCATACTTACAGTTACTTACTTACCTCACGACAAGTACCATGAGTTACCCAAGTACCTCACAAGTACCATACCCCTTAAGTTGTTACTTACGGTACTTGTAGGTACTTTCAGGTAAGTAAGTACGTACTATACTTACCTCCCCACAGACAGAGGCACAATAATTCAACAGTCCAAATTATAGTAAAAGAGTGTCAGAGTTAAAGTAAATTAAACCGTATTGCGTATATATAATGAAGGTAAACAGGTAGTTCTAAGTGAATATAAATTGACCATAACGTCATATACAGGACATAGAACATGAAGCCAGTCGAAAATGTACTAAAAAAGTTTCAGAATTATTTTTAATTTAACAAGATCGTTATTGATACGATATATTAACAAGTTTTATCAATTATATTTTGCAGACTGTCAGCTATAGACGTTAATAATAGTTTATTCAAAGTAGACTCAGTATTAACCAGATCAATAAAATAATTCCGAGGGTTTATATCATCTGACAGCTAAGAGTTTTCTCATTTGTTTCTGACTTTCTCTGTTTATTCTTTCATCGGAAATTTCTTTATTTTCCAGTTTGTTTTTATTTTTTTTTTTGTAATTTAAAATACATGTTGAACTTCTTCCTTAGTTCTACAGTGTATCCCCGCGTTATCAAACATACAACCCTTGTAATTCAAATGTTACTTTGACATTGATAAATTATTTGGCTTGAAAGATCTTTGCATCTTACTATGAAGGTATTATAATACTTTAGGCTAATGGGTAGATCAGTACCCATCAGGCTATGCATTTCTTCTCTTCATGGCGACGGATGTCGAAATAGCGATGTGAAGTTTGTCTGTAGCTGTGTACTTCTTTTTATGTCATGGTGTTTGTTAATAGTCTGATAAGATCATCTATCTATTTGATTTAATGTCTATATATATTACGATGTTCTGGAGGTATTGCCATATATAATGGGCCAGAGACATGTCAACGTAACAAACAAAACTATTAAGAAAGCATGTGTAAAACAACGACTTTAATAAATACTCACATGTTCAAGAACAGACAAGCTTTCGACCATCATAGGTCATCTTCGAGTCTTATACTTTGTCAAAATCCTATTAAGTGAATATAACAATTCTCAAATGAAAAAGGAAAAAACTGAACATAACTATTTTAACCTGCTATAGCAGGTTATAGCAGGGTTGTGACAACGTTCAGGTTAGACCCTCAATTGTTGCAAACACTACTAGATTCTGGCTTTCTAACAAGTTTGAAACCATTATAGAAAGTGGTGCTACTTGGAATAATATTAAGGTCATAATTTTGGATGTTGAGGGTTGGATTAGTATCTTTGATATTGTATATATAATTATATATATATATATATATATATATAGTATATAAAATTACCTCCAGAACATCGTAAGATAATAAGGAAAATCGAGGCTGTCAGCGAAAAGGTCGTAAATGCAGAAGCTGCTGCACATTTTAATTCCATTTGTTTACAAGAAGATCTGCTGCCCACTTATATGAATATATATTATATATATATATAATATATAACAGTTCAAAATTGAAGATAGCTAGCACAGAAAGTAAAAGAAACATACTTACAGACTCAAATTTTTGGGTAATCCGTCTTCAGGAGAAAAGAGAAAGGGAGACCAAGCACGTTGTAAACGCAACGGATAGTAATATATATATATATATATATATATATATACAGTTCACACAGGAAAGAGAAAAACAAATAAAGACACACACAAAAGAATCACAACGATATTTGGACAGTCATCGTCATCGGGCAGAAGCAGTCCCTTTGAGTAGCTGAAGCTAACTCATATATATACATTAAGACATAAGAAGAAACATTGAAAGTCACTACAGAACTCACTTCGATATTTCGACATCCGTCTTCATCAGGAAGAAATACGAAGTATTTCGTATATAACTTCGAACTGGCGTTGAGAAGCAAACCGTTATATATATATATATATATATCCTGCTAATAGGATTTAACTGGAAAAGGACATGTGACATGTTAGATAAAATCAATAAAATTAATTATTATCCAAGATATAACTATTTGATAACATTTCAGTGATATATACATGTCACTTGGCCTGCTTCTTTTCCACTTGAATCCTGTTAGGAAGTTAGTTCGTAGTATCGAATCTCTCAGTCTTAAGATCGTAAATGTCTTACTATGGTTTCGACATTGATTTTTAATTCACGTTATTATTGTGAAGTCTTGTAAATCATACAGACCATATGTTAAACAAGATTTCCAATAAACATGTGAAATAGCCATCAATGTTCAAACCACAATAAGAAATGAAAAAAAAAAAAAACTAAGATCTTTCAACCGTAACAAGCGGTCTTCCCCAGAGTCAAGGGTAAATAAAGCTCAATGTACATCAAGAAATGTATAAAAACACACACTTTGAGTCTCTAATATTTTTTTTGAACCATCTTAAGAAAAGATAAAAGATGGGAGCTAAGCACGCTGGTACTGGTCTCTGTACCAGTGCGCTTGGTTTCCCTCTCTTTTCTCTCCTGAAGACGATCCAAACCAAAAATTTGAGACTGTAAGTGTTTGTTTTTAATTGCTATATGTTTCTCTATCCACAACGTAATATATATATATATATATATATATATAAATATAATATATAAATATATATATAACTTAAAAACTGTGACACATTGAAAGAAACGTAACTATATTTCACTGTTATGGTGGTCGTTCTCAGGAGAAAAAGTGAATTGACGGAGAGACGAGAGTCTATATTAAAATTGTTAGGTATTTCATATGATTGAATTAAATATCAGTAAGCAGACTAAGTGCTTTATACCGGTTAATGCTTTGTCTGCAATACTCCGAGTTCTTCGTGTAAACCAGTTTCACTCTGAGTGTCTTTTAAAGTGAAACTAAGTTGTGATACATATTTACATAGCTATGATTTAGTTTACAGTTTGAAATAATTAGATGCGGTTTATGTCACAAATTCTGCTTTTTTAACGAGTTTCATTCTATTTCGGATATTACAGTCAACTTCTCATTTCCGTAGGTCAGAAATTCTCAAAGTGGGTTCCACTGAACCCAGGGGTTCCTTAACGACTGTCTGGGGTTCCGCGAAAAACATTTAGAGAAAATATTTTTTTTTAATTTTTTTTTTTTTTTTTTAGTGGTTATGGATTTATTCTCTGTTTCTTGTGAATCATGAAACCGAATAATACTTATACACATAAGTAGAAGGGGCCAAAATTTTATTCATATTTAGTATGAATCACTAGTCAGTTTTTGGAGCTATCTGATTCCTGAATTTCCTGCTATTGCAAAAGTAGTACTTCACACATTGCTGCCATTTCCCACTATCTACTTATGTGAAACTGGATTTTCCATTTAAACCGCCATACAAACCAAAAAATTAAATACCGAAGTAGACTTAATTCTGAGGCCAACTTGAGAATCAAACTCTGAGCTATAAAGCCTAAAATGATTACAAAACAAACTCTGTGTTAAAATTGCAAGTAATTCTGTTTTATGTGTTAATGCACTTGTGGGAAATATGAAAATTAAAATCTTTTAGGCTTGAATTTTTTTCGAAAAATACAGGTTGCAGTAATATTACTTTTTAATTGCTCTTAAACATACATACTATTTATAAAAGCATATGAAAATATTAATATTATGATTGTATAAAATCATTAGAATCTGGGGTTCCTGGGAAAGTTATTGGAACCAAAAAAGGGTTTCGCGTCGAAAAAAGTTTTAAAAACTCTGCTGTAGGTAATTGTTTTGATTTTAACAAAATATTAAAAACAATTGTATCATTCGAAAAATTGTTTCTGTTTCTAGTTAAAACTTAAAACAAAGATTTATGTAAATAGGTTTGTTTTGATTGATTTAAACAAGTTAACCAGCAGTAGTGTTTGGTTCGTAGATTAGTTCCCGAGACAGTCGCTAGAGGTCGCGACAGGCTTCCCATGATTCCGTGAGTCCCCCAATGTGTTTGCTTCACTTCCAGCGAAAACCAACAGAACTCTAGTTTCTTTTAAACAGGCCTGTTGTTTACAAAAACGATTTTTTTTTATGAAGTATTCTTTTTTAAGTTTATTTCGCTTTCCATATATTCAAATCAATGTTTTTAATACTAACAGTAAATGGTAAAATAAAAAAATTTTTTTTTTACTATTCTTATTGAAATTGAATGCCTTTCGGGTCACACAAAGGTCAAAAATGATACTCAGCTTTGATTGGCTACAATGTATGGAGACACATTTAAACTAATTACCAGTGGTACCAACTATCTTTGATGTCACCCATCCAAGTACTAACCACGCCCAAAATATCCTAAAACTACAGAAAACACTATAATCAACTGTTTTTATAGCTATATAAGGTTTTTAGAAAAAAAATATTTTGTAGGATTCATCAAATTTACTAGGGTTTATAAAGCTACACTGTTATGGCAGTATTCTTTATTTTTCAACCATATTGACTCCTCTCAGGATAAGCAAGGGGTACAAAATGATGACCAGTTTTGAGTAAAAGTTTTCTTTCATTTTAAGCTTTAAATATTTTTTAAGTCAATATTTTTAATACTAACAAAAAAAAATATTGTTTATTTATTAGCCTTATGAAGGATGAAGGGCTTTCGGTTGAAGATGATGCTCAGTATTGATTCGGAACCCATTTAAACAATGAAGAAGGGATACGAGAGTTTTAGCTGGTGGGGAATCATTTTCATAATCGCGTGAAGACAAAATGAAAGCTGAGTCATAGTAAAAAAAATGTCGGATTAACAGTCTATCACTTGTGTAATGATCAAACCACAATAAGAAATGGGAAACAAGACTAGATCTTTAACCGTAACAAGCGGTCTTCGTCAGAGTCAAAAACCCACTGAACACTAATGCAGAAAACATCTGGTGAGGTTGAGAAGAGTGGGGGGAGAGTGGATTTTGACTCTGACGAAGACCGCTTGTTACGGTTAAAGATCTTATCTTGTTCCCATTTCTTATAGTGATTTGATCATTGATTGTTATTTCACGTGTTTATGTGAAAGCTTTTTATTTACTTGTGTAATGTGTTACAGTGTGGTATTTACTAATGACTGCGAATTTCACAAAAAAAAATAATACGCCTCCATACAAAAGAGCATTATGTTAAAAACTATCAACGCATTTCCAACACTTAGTGTACTTCTTCAAGAACAAATAATGCCAACTGCCTTTGATGTCACCCATCCAAATACTAACCACGCTCAAATATCCTTAACTTTAGAAAACTAACGGAAAATCAATTGTTTTTATAGCTGTGTATGGGTGTTAGATAAAAATATTTAAATAGTTTGGAGGGTTCATCAAATTTACTAGGTATATTCAATGATCAAACCACAATATGAAATGGTAAAAACAAGACTAAGATCTTTTAACCGTGACAAGCTGTCTTCGTCAGAGACAAAAACTCAACTGACTCTGACGGAAGATCGCTGGTTACGGTTGAAAGATCGTAGTCTTGTTTTTCCCATTTCATATTGTGGTTTGATCATTGATTGTTATTTCACGTGTTTGTGTGAAATCTTTTTTAAAGGTATATTGTTATGACAGTATCACGGTTAGAATGCTTATTCTAATATCTTTTTGTGATCCTAGGTTTTTTTCGAATTTTCAAATTTCCAGCTAAAAAAAGAAAAGGTGTTTTGATTTCAGGTAACTTTGCAGGTACCTATCTGATTTCCTGTATATTTGCAGGTACCTATCTGATTTCAGGTATCTCAGCCGGTACCTATCTGATTTCAGGTATCTATGCAGGTACCTAGCTGATTTTAGGTATCTTTGCAGGTATCTATCTGATTTCATGTTCTTTGCAGGTACCTATCTGATTTCAGGTACTCTATTCTAAATAAACTTGAGTTTTGCTTAGTTCTACAAAAGGCTAAAACAGCTCTCAATTTTTAACAGACTCAATTTAAAACGACCGTATCCCCTCTTATTGTTATATCGCAGTCTAAACCGATTAACAATAGATGAATTAAATTAAATCATTTCTGGAAGTAATACGAAAAAAGTTATTATATTTTGAAATTAAATTATAATTATTATTTTTAATTTTTTTATGGATGTAAAATGAAATTTATCTTCAGTTAATGGCGCTATCAATTTGTATAAACTTAGTATACAAGGAAGTAAACACTTGTACTAAGTTTCTAACTTTATTTTACTTACTTTAGTGCACTCAGTTTGAATCAGTTCAAGAAAGAAAAACTCATAAATATCATTTGCTTTTGAGTAAAACAGCAGAAGATTTTTTATACTATGTCTGCTTGTAATACTATGAGACATTTAGTTGTTGTCATAATAAATTAGACACTGGGTTTTTGGGTTTTTAACTCCAACGAAGACCGTTTATTACGGTTGAAAGAACTTAGTCTTTTTTCCCTTTTCATTTTGTGGTTTGATCATTGTTTAGATATAGTGGGGTAGCTATCCCAGTAGAATGAATGTAAGCGAACTTTTAAACCCTATAGTTGGATGCATGTCTCAACACGTCAGTTACCTTCATGCTTCGCCACACAGCAGAACAGTGCAAAATTATCTCTCATCACACTAAGATATACCTACTTGTTTATAAAAAAATTGTCGCAATAAACACAAGTGATATTATAAGCTAGAAAAACAGACTAAAACTAGTTAAAAAAGAAAATGGAAAACGTTTCTAAACGCTTTTGAGTGTAACTTAATTTTTTTTTGAAGGAAATAAAAGAAGAAGAAAGAGTAATATTTTTAGTATCATAAAAGTGGAAATCAAGGTAACATCGAGAGAGAGAGAGAGAGACAGACAGACAGAGAGAGAGTGTGTGTGACAGAGAGGAAGACAGACAGAGAGAGAGAGAGAGAGAGAGAGAGAGAGGCAGAGAGAGACAGAGAGAGAGAGAGACAGAGAGAGAGAGAACAGACAGGGAGAGTGTCTGTGAGAGAGAGGGAGACAGAACAGAGAGAGAGAGAGAGAGAGAGAGAGAGAGAGAGAGAGAGAGAGAAGATAGAGACAGAGAGAGAGTGAGAGAGAGAGAGAAGAGAGAGAGAGAGAAAACAGAGACAGAGAGAGAGAGAGAAAGAGGGAGACAGAGAAGAGAGAGAGAGAAACAGAGAGACAGAGAGAGAGAGAGAAAGAGGGAGACAGAGAAGAGAGAGAGAGAAACAGAGAGACAGACAAAGATAGAGAGTGTGTGTGTGTGAGAGAGAGAGAGAGAGGGAGACAGAGAAGAGAGAGAGTGTGTGTGTGTGAGAGAGAGAGGGAGACAGGCAGAGAGAGAGTGAGAGAGAGAGACAGACAAAGAGAGAGTGATAGGGAGAGAGAAAGAGGAGAGAGAGAGAGAGAGAGTGTGTAGGAGAGAGATAGAGAGAGAGAGAGAGAGACAAAGAGAGAGTGTAGGAGAGAGAGAGAGAGAGAGAGAGAGAGAGAGAGAGAGCATAAATAAGTGGGACGTAGCTATTCCTCACTTGTCTAGCTATCGTACTTTATCCAATACGTTTACATTTATTGTAACATATAATATGACTTATAACATATTGTACGTTAACTGGATATAACATATAATATGTTATTCCAGTTTTAGTAAAAGATTGCTTCATAATGGCTTGAAGTCAAAAATGAACATCTAGGTCACAGTAAGAACAATTTGGATAAAGATTCATAACTTGTGCAATCTGTTATAGTGTTATATTTACTCATGATGGGGAATAAAAAAAAAATTACGTTTCCGCACAAAAAAACAGCTTTATGAAAAGTAACAACGCGTTTCCAACACTTACAATTCTTCTTCAAGCTTACATCGGTACTGTTCAAGGGTGCTATCGAAACAGTACAGATGTAAAACTTGAAAAAGAACACTAAGTGTTCAGAAACACTTTGTTAGTTTTAACATAAAGCCTTTTTTTGTGTAGTGACATAATTTTTGAAATTCCCTCATCATAAATTAAGACGTTTCAACCCTTGGCGACTATCATCAGAGATTCATTTCCTCATTTTTTATGAGAATTTCTGTTTTGATAAATTGGAGAAAACCAGTTTTAGAATTTTCCATTGTTGTATATAACATGATTTATTATAGTTTCCTCAAAGAAAACAGTTTTAATTCCAGAGAAAATGAAATATATTCCGATTTCTGTTTTTGTTATATCTTATATGTTTGTTATAAGCTTCTTTATATGTCTCATGTTAATATTACGTCATAAATTTCTTTATAAGTTATGTTTCGTTATAAACTTCTTTTGTTGTTATATCTTGTGTATTTCTGCAAACAAGCTATTTTTTTTTGTACGCAAAATACAGTTGGGTAAAATAAAATTTATATTTTCCGATATGAAATTGTTTTGGGGTGTGTTTCTAGCAGTGTTTTTCTGCTGAATCACTCCATAACTTTAACTCTCCTTACAAAAGTGACCAATCGCTTTCAATTATTCTTTTGTTGAATTATTATAAATGCATTTAGTTATGTGTTCTCTTAAACATCCTACAGGTCCTGGTTCTTATTCACACCTTCTTAGCCTATAGTTGACAGTTTCACATTCTAAATCACTAAAAGGTGGCGTCCTGTCTTTAAAAAAGCCTTTCTATTCACAACTACTATTATATTTGTAATTTACGTAAACTAAACCCATTATCAAAAACACTTGTTTTATAAAAAAAAAAATACATATTTCTACATCAATTAAAGATTTTTTTGTTCACTATCTATTTGAATAAACTTGGCAACACATAGACTAATTATTCACATAAACTTTTTTTTTTATCTGAAATTTTAAAACTGTATTTCCGTTGGGTGTGAATTGTTGGTTGGTTAAGGCCGCCTAATTCTGATTACGATGACGGAATACTCCATAACGAGTTGTTCAATCCCCACAATTACCTTATCATTCCATTGATATTTCGCATATTCCACCATTTAAAAACTACTTTCGTGTTTTTTTAGCTCAAAAAAATTTAATGCAATATTTTTTTTTTATGAAAGTCAACTTTTAATATTAACAATATTCTTTTACCTTTACGAGTATTATGGTAATTCATTACATATGCAATCTGTTATAGTTTGGTATTTACTTGTGATGTGGAATTTTAAAAAATTTACGATTCTAGACAAAAGAGTTTTATGTTTAATACTAACAAGGCGTTTCAAACACTTAGTGTTCTTCTTCAGGTTTACGTCTGTACTGTTGGGGGTGTTATAGTAATAGGGACTTAGGAAGGACGGGACCCTGTCGCGATGACACTCTCAACAGTGTAGGATGCACTGTTATAGTTGACCATCACTAAAAAGTGGTGTCGGGTCTTTAAAAAAGCCTTTCAATTCGCAACGACTATTATGTTTGTAATTTACGTAAGCAAGTGTGAGGAAGATTGATACGGGAGCCTAGGTATCCAGTGAGGTACCTGCTAAGTATCTCAATTTCGTCAATAAACTTTAATGACAGCAAATGTGGGCTACAATGTGAAATAAACCTGCTAATGTTGGCTTCCTCCACCGTTTATGCATAAACTAGAAGTCAAATAACTAAGCCGCAGTTTCCGGCTTTATAACAACTCTTAAAGGTGAAAAGCCTATTAGTGTAGTCACTGGAAACACAAAAGAAATGAAGGTTATTCAGGACTACTGAAAGATCAGAGAGAAAAAAAAACACTAAGTATTCCACACACACAAAGGATTTAATCATGGAACGAGTTTCAAACACTTAGTGTTCTTCATCAGGTTACATCTAGAATGCTACTTCCACAGGATCATTTCCGTACTTGTATTCTCTACTAATAAGAGAGATCAGTCTAGTACATCTACAATACAAATACAAATGTGTATAAACGTTTTGATATATATATATATATATATATATATATATATATATATATATATATATATATTAAAATAAGCAGCAGCTTCTGCATTGACCAGTTTCTTGCTGTCAATAGAAGCTGCTGCTTATTTTAACAGCAAGAAACTGGTCAATGCAGAAGCTGCTGCTTATTTTAATAGCAAGAAACTGGTCAATGCAGAAGCTGCTGCTTATTTTAATAACATATGCTTAAGGGAAGACCTGCTGCCTTTGTACACAAATATATATATATATAGATAGATAGATAGATAGATAGATAGATAGAGAGAGAGAGAGAGAGAGAGAGAGAGAGAGAGAGAGAGAGAGAGATTAATAAATTACAATTAATCTAATAAAATTAATTAATTAGATTATAATTATTATATTAATAAATTAATAAAGTAAAAACAACCAAAATTAAACTAAAATATAAACTAACTTGCTTAATAAATTACTGAGGCATGAATGTGACTCATTCTAATTTCAACCCGGCGTTGCCCATGCGGTAGATTATGCTCTGGCGTTTTGGTTATGGACATTTGATCCCAAAAAAGGGTTCAAAATTTTGATCCAAATCAACATTTTTTTTGTTAGTTCCCCAAAAAAAGTTATATATATATATATTTTCTTTAATCCATTTATTTATCATTCTCCATATATATGTATATACCATGATAAAAGGAAATGGTCCGGCAGGACAGATTACACTTAAAATAAACTGTGACACATAGACAGGATCATAACAAAGACTCACTTTTCAATATTTCGACCGTAATGACGGTTGTCCTCAGGAGAAGAAGTGAATTGACGGAGGGACGACAGTCAACATGACGGAAGACACATGTCTATGTGTCACAGTTTATTTTAAGTGTACTATATATATATATATATATATATATATATATATATATATATATATATTATATATATATATATATATTGTCTCCAACCATCGCTTCACAAGTGCGCTTGGTGTTCCTTTCTCAACTCTCCTGATGACGGTTCAACCGAAAATTAGAGACAGTAAGTGTGTTTGTTCCTTAGTTCTGTGTTTGTGATTCATCGTGAAACGTTTGTTGTCCTTTTGGATCGTTTTCCTGTTTACAATATATATATATATATATATTATATATATATATATGGTCTCCAACAGTAGCTTCACAAGTGCGCTTGGTGTCCCTTTCTCAACTCTCCTGATGACGGTTCATTAAAGTGTTTAGTGTTCAACTTCTTTCCTTTCATGTCGTTACCAGAACCCCTTTAGAAAATACCCGAAAGTTACCGAAAACTAGTTAGGAAACTAGAGAACATCAGTAAGAAATTGGTCAACGCAGAAGCTGCTGCCAACTTTAATTATACCTGTTTAACAGAAGACCTGCTGCCTTCATACACCAATGTATATATATATATATATATATATATATATATATATATATATATATATAACATGCAATCGAATCTATTTAACAATAAAATACATTACATTAAGATTAAATTAAACCATTCCTTATTTGAAAATAAAATTGAGATACATACTATCAAAGATTTTGAAAGTTTATAAGGTTTATGATTTTTTTTTAAATTTTGTATTTGTTGACTGTTTTGCACTATCATACTATTTGCTGGAGGCCAGCCACAACCGGTTAAAAAAAGAAAAAAGAAAAAAAAGTTATATAAGATCCATATGTTTCTTTGTATCAAAATGTCTCCAGTTTTATTTCTGTAGCGGAAAGAGAAACAGAAAAGTATTTTATATATACAGATTAATTGATTAATAGATTTTAGTTTAAAAATGTTGGTTGTTTTTCCTTAATTAACTTTAAAATGTTTATTCATATTTGTATTTGTATTGTAGATGTAACCTGATGAAGAACACTAAGTGTTTGAAACACGTTGCATGATTAAATACTTTGTATGTGGAAGACTTAGGCGTTTCTATTTCTCACCAATCATGAGTGAATTGAGTGCATTACTCATGAGTTAAACAAAAGATGTTATTTACAACTCATACGAAAGAAATTTATACTTATATTAGTAAATAAAATCCACTAATTCTTGTTTCGAATCGATCAAAACCAGTTTTAGGCAAATTAAAAAACAGTTCACTTAAAGTGACATTTATTAACAAAGTATTTATTTATAATCTCGTCTTATTAGCAATATAATTAACTAGTGCTGCATCTAATTGATAGCGCATCATTATAAACGATAGCTTAATGCTTTCTAATGATTCCATTTACTCATACTATATATTTAGTATATACTTTAGTATATTTACTTCAATAATTTACTCATAAATCTTAATCTTACTTGCATGGTTTATTTGTTTTTTAAATGTTGTATAACTGCTTGCATTACTCGTGAGTTAGACGAAGGATGTTATTTACAACTCATACGAAAGAAATTTATACTTATATTAGTAATGGTTGGTTAGTTAGTTAGGTAATTAGTTAGTTGAGTTGGGTTTTTGACTCTGACGAAGACCGCTTGTTACGGTTGAAAGATCTTAGTCTTGTTTTCCCATTTTCTTATTGTGGTTTTGATCATTCATTGTTATTTCACGTGTTTATGTGAAATCTTTTTATATTAGTAAATGAATTCACTAATTCTCGTTTCAAATTCGATTAAAACCAGTTTTAGGCAAATTAAAAAAAACAATTCACTAATCTAATGCAATTTTAAGCTCTGTTATTTAAGCAATTGAAGTCATACCAACCATAAATCTTTAAGTGCGAAAGGCACTTTGTAACTGGCATAGTTAAGTCGTTGACCATTCACAGATATTATACTGATTCCCCAAGAATTGTAATCACATCTTCTATTTATTATAATTGACGAAATGGAAAACTTTACAGAAAAACTCCACTAAACTATAACATTACACTTATTTAATTATTATACTTATTTAACATTAAACTTATTTAACATTACACTTATTTAGATAAATTTCAGTATACACTACTCCAATTCTTTTTTTTTTTTTGGATGATGTTTGTTTATGTGTGGTTTGGGTATTTAAGTATCAAACATTTTGTAAACACTGTAATAAGTTATTTATCTTTATCAAGCTCACATTTTTATCTTCTCTGCTATTCTTTGAATTCTTTATTTGGCATTCAATTGTTATTGGATTCAGTTATTTTTGTATTCGGGAACGAGAGGTAAACAGATTTCACCAAATGGCATAAGTCAGAATATATTTCATCTTTATTCAATTATGATTATGATTATGATTGTGATAATGATTATGATTACGATTATGAAAATGATTATGAATCAGTGGATTACTAAAAGATTTTCACTCAGCTTTGGGATTTTATATAACTTTACTACATTTTTATCGTAGTAATCAAATAACACAAGCGATACTAAACAAAGAGGGTACTCACCTCTGAACTGGTAGGTCCGGGGTTCAATACCCAATCTGGCCCTCGATTTATTCCCGTGGGAGGTAAATAAATGTGAGCATGTCGACCCTCAGAGAGGACGTTTAAGCCATCGGTACCTGGTCTATACAATACCATGTAATTGTTAAAGATCCCTAATCTAAATACACTTGAGTTAGGCAACATTTAATACTTCCAATGTAGAATCAATCTTCTTTATGTGGAATCAGAAAGGGTCAATGCTCAGCCTTCGTGTGTTTCCTAGTGGGACTGCCACTACAACCTAACCTAACCATTAGTTGACAGTAATATAATATCACATGGCTACTCCGTCTCCTCTTTTAAATGACAGTCTTATTTCTTAGCTATTTATTAGTTATTATACAAATATCTAAAATAATGTTGTAAGTACAATACAGATAAGGAATCAAAGATAAATTAATAACACATGTCTAAAGTCCCTAATTGTCTGTCTGAACCGTCATACGGAAGGATAAAAGAGAGAAACAAAGCGCACTGGTGCAAAGGTAGTTAAAGACCCATTTACCTCTCCTGATGATGAAGAAAACAAAAAATTAGAGATTGTAAATTTATCTATTTCTTTTATCCATCCTGAACTTCAGTTGTCAGTTTCGGATAGTTTTTTTTTTTTTTGATTTTAAAAGTGCGAAGGGATATTTACGTATTTACAGTTATATTTATATATATATATATATATATATATATATATATATATATATATATATACATTCTAAAGTTATCCATATGGCTCTTCATATTGTATAGGCGATGATTTGGTTATAATAATAAAAAATTCAAGAGTGGTCTACACTCAATTTTAATTTAATGAATCTCATTATCTTAAATAATAAACAATCTATTTAATCTATTGGTATATTTTATTGTCACTAATTCATTTCAGCAATTATGATGAAAATGTTATTTTCATGTCAATTTAAAACAGTAAATGTGTTATTTTTGATTGACAGTGATGCAATAAAGAAATTCAACAGGTAATACTAGCATCCATTTAAAATGTATGATGTAGTACTTTAAATTGGAAATCATAAGTCATTATAACTAATGAGTGAAACTAGCTACAGTAGCTGCTAATCACCTCATTAAATGGAATGAAAAAGCCAATGGTTGCAGTCTGATGCCTTATCAATTAGATGCTGCATAGTAAAGTTATATTTTTGTACTTAATTGTACTCAAATATGTATTATTTGGATAAATAATACATTGCTCAGTATTTCTACTTTACTATAAGTAAAACATAGTGATCGTGAAAAATTCGCAATATTTTGACGGAATTACATGTTTTGAGGTCCCAGAAGTCTTTTTACGAAGTTTTTTCGATAAAGTTTGAAGTCTGTTTGTGTGTGGGTGGGTGAATATATATCCAAAGTTTGTGGTCACTACGGTCCAGAATCTTTGATGGATCAAATTGATATTTTACACAAAAATGGGCCTCATAGTGTAGATGAGCTCTATTTTTGCTAGCAATTATGCAATTATGAAGGGAAAGTCACGTTTTTTGCCAAAAACCTGTTTTTAGATTACATTTTTTTTCTTCAAAACTACTAATTTTTTATAGATGTGATACTCACGTGGATATGACACCCATCCTCTGGATGATGCTCCCTCTCCTTCACGATGAAGATGTAAGATTCATGTGGATATGACACATATCCTCTGGATGATGCTCCCTCTCCTTCACGATGAAGATGTAAGATTCATGTGGATATGACACATATCCTCTGGATGATGCTCCCTCTCCTTCACGATGAAGATGTAAGATTCATGTGGATATGACACATATCCTCTGGATGATGCTTCCTCTCCTTCACGATGAAGATCTAAGATTCATGTGGATATGACACATCCTCTGGATGATGCTTCCTCAGGACACGTTTACGGTTACTCGTCCTATGTTTACGGTAAGACAGCATTATTAATACCATCAGTATTGGAGTTAGAATTCCCTTTATAACAATGTATTTTTTTTTATCACCAATTGTACTTGCAAAATAACGGCTTTTCACCGTCTCCAATCAATTCGTGAAAGCTTACTATGTATTTATATTTTAATTTTATCTATTAAGATTGAAATATACACCAGAATGGTTAATGACTGAGTATTCTGAGACTGAAAAGATTGTGCTTTTAACAAATGTGTCCTGTTCTTCGCATCCAAAAAATACAGGTATGGTGCTGGAAATTAAAAAATTCGCAGACGACGTCGTGCAAAATTTAGAAATTTACTGATATTGCCGTATCAGCATTTATAAATAAAATACTAAATTTAGTAATTAATTATTATAATTATATTAAATCTCATTTAATATAATTAAGTATAAGCATTACAATTATTATTAAATAATTATAATTATCCCCATTAATGGTAAATACTTTTAATCATCACAATTATTATTAAATGATTATAATTATCCAAATTAATGATAAATACGTTTAATCATCACAATTATTATTAAATTATTATAATCATCCCAATTAATAATAAATACGTTTAATCATCACAATTATTATTAAATAATTATAATCATACCAATTAATGATAAATACGTTTAATTATCACAATTATTATTAAATAAGTATAATTATCCCAATTAATAAAAAATAATTATGATCATCCCAATTAACGATAAATAAACTCTAATTTAACTGCTTTTGACTAACGAACATGTTTTTGGCAATAGGAACTTTAAATGATAAGTGATGTTTTATCCGGAATTAAGAAAAATACTTCTATGGTCCTCAAAAAGTAACAAACATAATTATGTGTCACTGGTATTTTAAAAATTTACTGATTGTGTTAGTAAATATACAAATGTAATTATAATATATGATTGAAATATGATTTCAATCACATCTTATTTTTAGTACACTTCTAAAAAGTGTTGATAAATGTAACTAAGTTGACTAGTTACTGTCTGTTTTCAATCAAATGTAATTATGTGGCTTTTTGGGTACTTTAAAAAATATTCTGAAGTTGCCTGTGAAAATTTTGAAAGAATTTTACTGATGAGGTTGTTTACAAAAGTTCAGAAGTTTAATTATGTTTGTTTAGGAAGTATATAAAATATACTGGCATGACTCTCACGGCTATAGAAATATACTAGTGAGTCAATTGTCACTTCAACAATATACTCGTTTGATACTTTAGAAATTTTCTGATTTATTTCCGAGAATTATACAGATCTTTTAATGTCGCTACCTAAATAAAAACATAAATATATTGATACGTCTGCCGGTTGGGCATCCCCCAGATTATCTGCTGGAAAATATCTTACATTCAAAGAAGGCGTCGTTTTGATGTGTTTCAGGAAATAGTTGTAAAGGAAAGACTATCGGTTTTCTTTAGCCGTTAAATTACAATAAACTTTTTTATTCTGCATTCTAGCTAGTGTTTTCAAGATTGTATCCTGTGAGAGTTTTCCTTGGAGTGCCGGTAAACCTAAAACCTTATGCAAAGCTATAGTGGATTGTTTGAGTGATTTGTATTCAAAAATCATATAAATGATCGTTGTAATCCATAAAGAATTTATTATTAAAGTGAGAATAAATGGTGTGCAGTTTTAAATAAAACCTGCTGACAGTTACTTCTAACCCGGGAATATAATATATAAAAGGTTAAGAGAGGTGATTACAGGATATGAAACATATTGATCGAGCGAGTCCAGGGCACAAGGAGTTGTTTTGCAGTAGTCTGCCGGCAGGTGGCGCTCCAAGCGGGCTAATTTACAACCATTAACTGGCCGTTAGCAGTGCTTCTGCGCTCGACCAATTTGTTTTTACGTAAAACACGGCATGGCCTTTTATAACTTGTAGACTTGTTGTTACAGCCGGTTATTACTGTCTTGCAAACCCAAAACAATTTCAATACCTCCTACTACTGCTAATCGGGCTAATTCTGTTATTAAATGGAAAAAACACTGTGAAACCATATAAGTGCCTAAATGAAATGTGTTTTAAATACTTAACAACAGCTAACAACAACATAAAATATCCATTATCACGTTAAGAATGCTACCAATTGATTATCGGAACAATAAACAAGCACGCTTTTCCAATTAATTTATTTATCTATATTACTATAGATTTTTTTTTACTCGCTCTATAAATAACTAGAAGCACTTCATAATAATATGATGAGATAAATTATGTGATATTAACACGACATATAACAGAACTGACCATACTAAATATAAAAAAATTTAGAACAAATTTAGAAAAGTTTTGAGGTTTCCTTTTTCTTCTATGTGACTTATTTAATCTGAATCATTGTGAAAACCGACTGATTTTTTGAGTCTCCAGTTTATTGTATTGTTAACAATACAAGTAAAAACTATATAAAATGTATAATAGCCATACAACATGATTTATATTGGGAAATAATGGATGAACTGCATTAGTAAAATAAATCATACTTTATTTCCGCATCATCATCATCCACATCATCATCCACATCATCATCACATCATCATCCATCATCATCATCATCATCATCATCATCATCATCATCATCATCATCATCATCATCATCATCATCATCATCATCATCATCACACACAACAACAACAACACAACAACATCCGCATCATCATCATCCGCATCATCATCATCATATTCATATTCATCCAAGGCTCTCGCTATCACCGCCACCATCACGTCTTTACTTTTGAATCATAATAATCATCATTATGGTATCATCGTCGTCATCATTATATCACCATCACAACCACGCCACCATCAACACCACCACCATAATTCATTATCTCAATAGTGATTAGTCATCCCCAATAACAATAATCCCCAATCAGCATAATCGTAATCATCACATCAAACACCACCTCACATTGACAATTACCTCCACTATTTTTAGCATCATCATCATCCATCATCATCATCATCATCATCATCATCATCATCATCATCATCATCATCATCGTCGTCTCGTCGTCGTCGTCGTCGTCGTCGTCGTCGTCGTCGTCGTCAAAAACAACTGTCTTCTTATTAATTACTTAATTTATTGCAATGTTTAGACTATGTTTTGGTAATTATGTAACAAATGACTATGAATGAATGAATGAATATAACTTTATTGACAATAGTACATACTACATGGAACTACGATCGAAACCGGTTGTGCCTAGGCATACACCTTGGTGCACCCGATTCGATCTCACCGCCCTGCAATAGCTGGGACAAATGACTAATTCGATACCAAATAGAAGTAGGTTACTTTACAATCATATGACATAGGTACTTTGATTCAGAAAGTAATATCAGAACTCGTATTATCCGACATAAATAAGTGAGATTGATAACAAAACTAAACTTAATGAGATCAATTAGTCGTGTCATCTCATCAATGTTTCAAGTAGAGTTTAGGCGCATAATTATAAGTTAACTTGTTGTTTATTTGTTTTGTTGTTTTTTTTTAAGACCGAAGTAATAAAAACATAATTACTTAACTGTTAATACTATAATAATTATTTCATACTAATTTAACATGTTTCTAATATCTTTAATTTATGAATGTGATTGGTCATGCAAATTAATCATAATTAAAATTTTAATTATACGAAATGATGATTGATTATTTTAATTGATATCGAGTGATTATTATAATTCTCACAATTTGTCTTTTCATTTATTAATTATACTGAACACAGGGATTTTAATGAACAAATCCGACAAGTCATTACAAATTACTTTAATTGTTCTACAGCCCTTAAAGTAATCTCTGGATATAAAATGCAAGGTTTATCTATCTGTCCGCCATAGAGATAAAACTGGAGACATTTAGATACAAACAAACATATGGATCTTATATAACTTTTTTCGATGGAACTAACTACGGTATTTTGATTTTGATCAGGACCCTTTTTTGGTGTCTACCGCCCATATTTAGACAATTCTCTCCAAACAGCTACGTATTAACTGAAATATGGTTTATAACTATTGTAGGGTTCACCTGATTGGTTATATGTACTTAAAAGTTGAGTACAGTGAAGAGACACAAGACAGAAGCATTATTGAAAGAAAATTTGATATATTTTGCTTTCAATGTTTTGACCTGTTGATCGTAGATAAGAGGGAAACATGTAGCTGATATATTATTATTATTACCTTTAATTAATTTGATTTAAATAATAATTTCATAAATATTCCAGTTGAGATATATGTTTATGGAAAGGATTGTTTGTTGTTATATTGACTGGATACTGGCACCACTGGTGAGAAGCACATTAGAGAGAAGTCAACGGTCAAACCACACTAAGAAATGAGAAAAGTGACTAAAAGTTTGTAATTGTAACAACCTGTTTTCGTCTGAGTCAAATCCTAAATCACGTTTTTATTGTAAAATCTTGTTATTAGAGAATATTCTCTAATATTAGAGCCTGTGTGGAATTCAAGACAAGGTAACGAATTCAACAGCTGCGCCTATGTAGAGTATGAGATGATTAATAAGTTATAGGGGTCTTTGAGTGGGATATGGTCAAAGCGATCAAGGCAACCGTATACGAGCAGCCTGATAGCCGACGAGGAGATGATAACGAATTCAACAGCTGTGCCTATGTGGAGTATGAGGTTATCGATAAGTTACAGGGGTCTTTGAGTGGGAGATGGTCAAAGCGATCAAGGTACCCGTATACTGCAGTCTGATAGCCGACGAGGAGAACATAACAAATTCAACACCTGCGTCTATGTGGAGTTTGAGGTTATTGATAAGTTACGGGAGTCTTTGAGTGGGAAATGGTCAAAGTGATCAAGGTACCCGTATACTGCAGCCTGATAGCCGCCCAGGAGAAGCCAACGAATTCAACACCTGCGTCTATGTGGAGTTTGAGGTTATTGATAAGTTACGGGAGTCTTTGAGTGGGAAATGGTCAAAGTGATCAAGGTACCCGTATACTGCAGCCTGATAGCCGCCCAGGAGAAGCCAACGAATTCAACACCTGCGTCTATGTGGAGTTTGAGGTTATTGATAAGTTACGGGAGTCTTTGAGTGGGATATGGTCAAAGCGATCAAGACAACCGTATACGAGCAGCCTGATAACCGACGAGGAGATGATAACGAATTCAACAGCTGTGCCTATGTGGAGTATGAGGTTATTGATAAGTTACGGGAGTCTTTGAGTGGGAGATGGTCAAAGTGATCAAGGTACCCGTATACTGCAGCCTGATAGCCAACGAGGAGAACATAACAAATTCAACACCTGCGTCTATGTGGAGTATGAGGTTATTGATAAGTTACGGGAGTCTTTGAGTGGGAAATGGTCAAAGTGATCAAGGTACCCGTATACTGCAGCCTGATAGCCAACGAGGAGAACATAACAAATTCAACACCTGCGCCTATGTGGAGGATGAGATCGTTGATAGTTAAGAGCAAAGGGGGCCTTTTAGTGAGAGATGGTCAAAGTGACCAAGGCACCCGTATGCAAGCCGCCAAGGAAAGGCTAACGAATTCAACAGCTGAGCCTTTATGAATTATGAGGTGATTGATAAGTTACAGGGGTCTTTGAGTGGGAGATGGTCAAAGTGACCAAGGCACCCGTATGCAAGCCGCCAAGAAGAAGCTAACGAATTCAACAGCTGAGCCTATATGAATTATGAGGTGATTGATAAGTTACGGGGTCTTTGAGTGGGAGATGGTCAAAGTGACCAAGAGCACCCGTATACTGCAAAGTCTGATAGCCCAGACGAAGGAAGAAAGTAACGAATTCAACAGCTGAGCCTATGATGAATTATGAGGTTATTGATAAGTTACGGGAGTCTTTGAGTGGGAAGATGGTCAAAGTGACCAAGGCACCCGTTATGCAAGCCAGCCACAGGAGAAGCTAACGAATTCAACAGCTGAGCCTTATGAATTATGAGGTTATTGATAAGTTACGGGGGTCTTTGAGTGGGAGGTGGTCAAAGTGACCAAGGCACCCGTATGCAAGCCGCCAAGAAGAAGCTAACGAATTCAACAGCTGAGCCCTTATGAATTATGAGGTTATTGATAAGTTACGGGGGCCTTTGAGTGGGAGGTGGTCAAAGTGACCAAGGCACCCGTATGCAAGCCGCCAAGAAGAAGCTAACGAATTCAACAGCTGGCCTTTATGATTATGAGGTGATTGATAAGTTACGGGAGTCTTTGAGTGGGAGATGGTCAAAGTGACCAAGGACCCGTAATGCAAGCCTGCCAAGAGAGAACTAACGAATTCAACAGCTGGTCTTATGATTATGAGGTTATTGATAAGTTACGGGAGTCTTTGAGTGGGAGATGGTCAAAGTGATCAAGGTACCCGTACTGCAAGCCTGATAGCCAACGAGAGAACATAACGAATTCAACAGCTGACGCCTTATATGAATTTGAGATTGTTGATAAGTTAGGCAAAGGGGCTTTGTAGTGAGAGATGGTCAAAGTGACCAAGGCACCCGTATGCAAGCCGCCAAGGAAAGGCTAACGAATTCAACAGCTGAGCCTTTATGAATTATGAGGTGATTGATAAGTTACAGGGGTCTTTGAGTGGGAGATGGTCAAAGTGACCAAGGCACCCGTATGCAAGCCGCCAAGGAAAGGCTAACGAATTCAACAGATGAGCCTTTATGAATTGTGAGGTGATTGATAAGTTACGGGAGTCTTTGAGTGGGAGATGGTCAAAGTGACCAAGGCACCCGTATGCAAGCCGCCAAGGAAAGGCTAACGAATTCAACAGATGAGCCTTTATGAATTGTGAGGTGATTGATAAGTTACGGGAGTCTTTGAGTGGGAGATGGTCAAAGTGTCCAAGGCACCCGTATGCAAGCCGCCAAGGAAAGGCTAACGAATTCAACAGATGAGCCTTTATGAATTGTGAGGTGATTGATAAGTTACGGGAGTCTTTGAGTGGGAGATGGTCAAAGTGTCCAAGGCACCCGTATGCAAGCCGCCAAGGAAAGGCTAACGAATTCAACAGATGAGCCTTTATGAATTGTGAGGTGATTGATAAGTTACGGGAGTCTTTGAGTGGGAGATGGTCAAAGTGTCCAAGGCACCCGTATGCAAGCCGCCAAGAAGAAGCTAACGAATTCAACAGCTGCTCGAAAAGGATTCCGGGGACCATTGCAAGGCAGCTGCCCGCAGCCCTGCTTTATGAGGGGACACTAGCGGATGTACCCTCCACTATAAACGTGCCAATAAATGAAGCGCCCTCTCACATAATATCTCTCTATTCCTATTAAAAGATATCTTCTCGTCTTCTTTTTTTTTTTTTTATTTCATTTTATGCGGCAATAAAAATATCCTGCTCACTAGCTTACTCAGTTTAAATTGCTTCTACGTCTTAATTAGGCCGGTTGTGTTGCCCCGGCAGAACGAGTTAATGGTTTTGTGAAGTCGCTTCTGCCTGAAGTGGAATATCTGCGACTGCGCAGAAACCAAAGACGATTTCGAATCAGAGCTAACTCAATTCAATCAGAATTAGATTGTGAAAACAATGTATTTTGGAAAGAGTATTTTGTTTTATGTAAAAAAGAGATTTCAATATACAGAAAGAAATCCTTACTCTGTACGACACTTTCGTTTCAACGTTCTAATACATAATAACATTATTATGATTGTACTATTTCATTTTAAACATTCCAAATTAGAGAATATAGATAAAGTCATCAAATATCTAATTTTTACTTTGAACTATATATATATATATATACATATATACATATATATTAGTGTATATTGGCAGCAGATTTTCTTGTAAACATATTTTATTAAAGTAGACGGCAGCTTCCGCATTTACGACTTTTTTGCTCGTTTTCTTACTAGTTTTTTCTGGTAGGGAGTGATTTCATGGAGGAGTTGTCCCAGAGACATCAAAGAAATAATCTTTTAGCTTAATCAATAATATTATATTTTTTTTTTTTTTACACTTACAAGCTTTCGATTTTTTCATAAATCATCTTCAGGTATATATCATTATTAAACAGATTAAATTCACAGAATAAAATTTTTCTAAATGTTAAACAGACATTAAAAGGAATAAAAATTTAGATGTTAATAGAACTAAATGAACTTTGTGAAAAAACAAAACAAGTCCACTGTGACAAGTGTAAGGTTACAGTTACATTTCCCCAGGAAATGTGAATGACAAGTTGTAACCTTACACTTGTCACAGTGGACTTGTTTTGTTTTTTCACAAAGTTCATTTAGTTCTATTAACATCTAAATTTTTATTCCTTTTAATGTCTGTTTAACATTTAGAAAAATTTTATTCTGTGAATTTAATCTGTTTAATAATGATATATACCTGAAGATGATTTATGAAAAAATCGAAAGCTTGTAAGTGTAAAAAATATAATATTATTGATTAAGCTAAAAGATTATTTCTTTAATGTCTCTGGGACAACTCCTCCATGAAATCACTCCCTACCAGAAAAAACTAGTAAGAAAACTAGAGAAAACGAGCAGAAAAGTCGTAAATGCGGAAGCTGCCGTCTACTTTAATAATATATATATATATATATTTTCGTTGGAAATACGATCCAAAACGGACAAATATAGTTCAATATAGGCTAGGAAACATAGAGAAATCAAAAGAACACACTTATAGTCTCTAATTTTCGGTTTGAACCGTCTTCAGGAGAAGACGTCTACTCCTGAAGACGGTTCAAACCGAAAATTAGAGACTGTAAGTGTGTTCTTTTGATTTCTCTATGTTTCATTGTCTATATTGAACTATATATATATAAAGTCATCTGACTGAACAAAAAGCATTGTTTGGACACAAAGTTTACAAACAAACTACATGAAGTTCAATTTACTTCAGACGTATCTATTTCAAAAGATATGCTACATAATACTTAACATAAATGTGTCAATTGTTTTGATTGTAGAATCAGATATGGTTGGAGACCCAACCGTCTATATATATATATATATATATATATATATATATATTATATGCATTGCGTATCATGTGTGTGCTTAGTATTTTTTGAGTCGACCTCGAAGATTGGCATTATTCAAACAGGTTGAGTTTATATTGTCATAATAAGGGAAGGTTGATTTGTGTTAATGATTGTGAATGTATTATCTGTTGAGAAATAAGAATTTCTATGCATTGTTAGTGTGAGATGCTGTAGGTGTTGTTTGACAGAGGGGTTGTTAGCAGAGGATTTGGGTTTTTCAGAAGGTCTCTGCTTAAAGAGGTCCTCTTCAGCTTAGTCTACTGCAAGGTTGACTCTGCCACTGTGATTAGCCATTGAGATGAGATCGGTTGACCGGGCAGGTACAATAAAGCTTTGATTAGGGCACACGACGCGCACGCAGGGGGTTGTAGGCCACCCTCTCACTCACACACACACACACACACAGGAGGGGGTGGGTGGGTGCAAACATCATCCCCCCCCACCTCTAATTACATCATTCATCCACCACACCCCAGACGTCTGCATTGTTGTCACGGCCTGTGGGGGCGTGCGTTTAATTTCCCTAATCTCTTCTCAAAGGTGCCAATTCAAAGTGCAACGCGTGACCTTTTCTTCTATTTGAACACTGTTCTTCTTCCACATAAGTAGGTCATTGCTGCGCACCCCTCTTTCAACATTCATCACGTGACTAATAAATTACATTTCGATTCATCTAAAATAAATCAAAACTTTACCCCTCTTATCGGATTTAATTTAATAATTTATAAAAACAAAATCCTTTATGTTAATTCCCACATCTACATTACTAGTTTTCCAAATTCAATAATTCAAACAGCAACTCACTTTTTAATTGAAACCACATTAGGTATAAGTAGTTTTGGGACGATTCTTAAATTTTTTCCGATTCGGATACCAAGTACGATCTAGCAAAATGTTGATTAACGATTCCGAAACCAAGTATGATCTAGGAAAATGTTGAGCAACGATTCCGAAACCAAGTATGATCTAGGAAAATGTTAGTTAACGATTCCGAAACCAAGTATGATCTAGGAAAATGTTGATTAACGATTCCGAAAAACAGTTCGATCTAGAAAAATGTTGATTAACGATTCCGATACCAAGTACGATCTAGGAAAATGTTGATTAATGATTCCGATACCAAGTTCGATCTTGGAAAATGTTGATTAACGATTCCGAAACCAAGTATGATCTAGGAAAATGTTGAGCAACGATTCCGAAACCAAGTATGAACTAGGAAAATGTTGATTAACGATTTCGAAACAAAGTACGAACTAGGAAAATGTTGATTAACGATTCCGAAACCAAGTACGATCTAGAAAAATGTTGATTAACGATTCCGAAACCAAGTACGATCTAGAAAAATGTTGATTAATGATTCCGAAACCAAGTATGATCTAGGAAAATGTTGATTAACGATTCCGAAACCAAGTATGATCTAGGAAAATGTTGATTAACGATTCCGATACCAAGTACGATTCCAATTCCTTCTAGATTCTACCTGTATATCCTCAATAACTAAACTAGCTTAATTAATTTTTGTATTGGCCTTATTTGTTCAATGTATAACAAACATCAGAAAAATTATAAATGAAACTAGATGTCGTTGCACATAGGTAGGAATAGTGAAACATTATTTCTCCTGTATCTGCCTGTCATTCTATTTCGTTTTGGTGAATAAAGAGTAGTCAACTATATATTTAGCCTTTTAAATTCAATTATTCAAATCACAACGCGCTTATTAATTGACACCACATTTTTTATAAGTGGTGTAACACATAACTATGTGTTAATAGTTTTAACTTTTCAAATTTCCTCTTTTATCTTACCTATTTTCTTTTTTATTGGGTGTTAAATGTTTTCCATTTTATTTTAATAGTGACCTTTGTTGAATACCCGACAGAATATGTAAGATATTTCTTCACTAGTTTTAACTGCAATCCAGATATAATGAGACCTGATCCAAACTAGGTAAATTGTATACGTTCCACATAATGTGGTCTCATCCAAACTAGGTAAATTGTATACTTTCCACATAATTTGGCCTCATCCAAACTAGGTAAATTGTATACTTTCCACTTAATTTCGTCTCATCCAAACTAGGTAAATTGTATACGTTCTACATAATGTGGCCTCATCCAAACTAGGTAAATTGTATACTTTCCACATAATGTGGCCTCATCCAAACTAGGTAAATTGTATACGTTCCACATAATGTGGCCTCATCCAAACTAGGTAAATTGTATACTTTCCACATAATGTGGCCTCATCCATACTAGGTAAATTGTATACGTCCACATAATATGGCCTCATCCATACTAGGTAAATTGTATACGTTCCACATAATGTGGCCTCATCCAAATTAGGTAAATTGTATACGTTCCACACTACTTAAACGGTTTACCTGAGGTGTTTCCATTTCATTCGTCTATATCTAGGTAATCTATTTGTATACGTTATAGACATAATATAGGCCTCAATCCAATACTAGTTTGGAATCATTGTATACATTTCCACATAATGATGGCCTCATCCATACTAGGTAAATGTTGTATAACGTTTCCGACATACGATATGGCCTCATCTATACTAGGTAAATTGTAATTAACGATTCTACGATAATGTGGCCAAGTCATCAATCTAGGTAAATTGTGATTAACGATTCCGAAACCAATGTGGCCTCATCCATACTAGGAAAATGTGTATACAGTATCTACATATATGTAGCAATCATCAAACCACAATATGAAAATTGGTATACTTTCCACATAGATGCTCATTCAAACTAGTAAAAGTGGTCTTGTTTTCATTTGTTATTGTGTTCAATAATTGATTGGCCTCATCCATACGTGTTTATGTGAAAACTTTATATAATTATACATATAATGATCAAGCCACAATCCAAGACTAGGGAAAACAAGACTAAGATCTTTCCACCATAACAAGCTGGTCTCGTCAGAGTCAAAAACCCAAACTCAGTGTTAAATTGGTTTATGACGTCCTGACATAATGACCGGCTCATCCATACTAGGTTGAAGATCTGTAGTACCTGTTTTCCATTACATTATTGTGTTGCCTCATTCGATTGTTATTTCACGTGTTATGTGAAATCTGTTATACTATTACACATATATGTTTTGTTCTTCTCAGAATTTCGTCTAGGTTAATTATTTGTATACGTACCACATAATTATTGGACAACTCATTCGTACTAGGTGAATTGTATGACAATTCAGGACTATAATGTGACATTCTAGAACCTAAAATTATGGTAAATTGTATACGTTTCTACAAAACATTTATCATACAAATTAAAGTCCTTATTTACTCAAGGCTAGCTTCTACCACGAAGCTAATCTTCGAGTTAATTAAATCTATTTGAATATATAGAATATATAGTCAATTCCAATACTGTTTGGAATCATTTATCATTGACAAAGATGATATCATAGAGGAAAATGTTGATTAACGTTTCCGAAACGAAGTACTATCTAGGAAAATGTTAATTAACGATTCCGAAACCAAGTATGATATAGGAAAATGTTGATTAACGATTCCGAAACGAAGTATGATCTAGGAAAATGTTATATATATATATATATATAACAATGATCAAACCACAATATGAAAATGGGAAAAGAAGACAAGATCTTTCAACTGTAACAAGTGGTCTTGTTTTCCCATTTGTATATTGTGGTTTGATAATTGATT
Source organism: Hermatobates lingyangjiaoensis (assembly GCA_026182355.1). Taxonomy (NCBI): domain Eukaryota; kingdom Metazoa; phylum Arthropoda; class Insecta; order Hemiptera; family Hermatobatidae; genus Hermatobates; species Hermatobates lingyangjiaoensis. The sequence continues at coordinate 263,990 of JAPFBL010000599.1, forward strand.
GGTATTTTACGAGTTTATGTGAAAACTTTATATATATATATATATACATATAAATGATCAAGCCACAATAAGAAATGGGAAAACAAGACTAAGATCTTTCAACCGTAACAAGCGGTCTTCGTCAGAGTCAAAAACCCAACTCAGTGTTCAGTTGGGTTTTTGACTCTGACGAAGACCGCTTGTTACGGTTGAAAGATCTTAGTCTTGTTTTCCCATTTCTTATTGTGTTTTGATCATTGATTGTTATTTCACGTGTTTATGTGAAATCTTTATATATATATATATATATATATAGTTTTGTTCTTCTCAGAATTTGGTCAGGGTTAATTATTTGAATACACCTTTTTTGGACAACGTTTCGTCTTTATTTTATGACAAAATCAGGACTAGAATGGACATTCTAGAACCTAAAAACAATGGACATTTATCTTATCTACAAAACATTTATCATAAAAATTTAAAAATCTTATTTACTCAAGGCTAGCTTCTACCACCGAAGCTAATCTTGAGTAAATAAAATTTTTGGATTTATAACATGAATGCGATGTAGATAAGATAAATTTCTATTGTTTATGGGTTCTAGCCCTGAGGATGTCTTAAAATAAAGACGAAAGGTTGGCAAAAAAGTGATTTCAAACAATTAATCCTGACCAAATTCTAAGAAGAAGAAAAAATCGAAATATCGACATTTAAGAGTTTGATTTGTACTTGGTGAACTAATTGAGTTGGAATTAATTTTAGTTCTATATATATATATATTTGACATATGTTGGAAGGTAGCGTGGAAGAGTTCTGGGTAGAGATAGGGCAGGTGGAGATAGTCCGTGAAACACGAGCAGTAAGCATGCACTCTGATAGCTTGCGCATCGTCTGTAGATTTGTAGTGCCTGATCACAATAGCTTCTATACTAAAGATGCATAGTATATCACCGCGCTATACTTAACGGCTACACTAACCGTAACACTAGTCTTTTGCATGGTGATATATTTATATCATGGTGAATCTTGCAGTTCAAAAAACAAAGAAATAGCCACTCATTTAATCATAATTTTATTAATCCTTCTAATTTATTAAAACTACTTTTCCTAGAAGACAAATAAGAGTATCAAGTAAAATAAAATCAATATCCGTAACAGATAAAAGAAAAAAATCAACGCCGAACTACCAAAAAATTCAGAAATAGAAAGGGAACAGGAGTTCAGTACAAAGTGAGGCTCATGTTTAGGTGGCCAATATTCTTATATCACCGAGGGACTGTGCAACCTCTATACCTATTAGCAGAATAACGACGGAGACTTCCCTGGGCGGCGAGTAACTAGGTCTTTCTAAGAACCCCAGTCATGGACATACAAACTACTCTCGTATTGGCCACCATCGTAACGAATGATATATATATATATATGAAAATAGCTAGGAGGTCAAAATCTATTAATAAAAGGGTCGTGAATGCAGAAACTGCGATTGTAATAATAATAATAAATATATATATATATATATATTTCACTTTATAAAACGAAACACGATCCAAACTGGACACAATACGAGTTCGAAAAACAAGAAGAATAACAGAGAGTAAGGAAACACTAGTAGGGTTGCCGGGTTGGTCGGGAAGACGGATTACCCGAAAATTTCAGTCTGTAAGTGTGTTTCCTTATTCTGTGTGTTACTCTTCTTGATATTTGAACTCTTATATATATATATATATATATATATATATATATTGCAATGATTTGGTTGAATAAGAATATATTCTACAAAACTGACAAGATTTATGTTTTATACAATTTGTTATTGTATAAACTATCAGATGTTGTTTAAGAACATCTTATGATTGTATGTTACTGGAATTGTTGTCAATATATTTCCTATGTTTGTTATAATTGGTATGATATATCCAATAGTTATCGCCAAGTGATTCTGATAGTACCTAAGCAAAGAATTCGATTTATTTCAGTTCACTGACAGAACGCTGGGAAGAATCCCTGGCCTGATGGTATATTCTGTCTCCTCCTCCACCAAGGCCTCTTCCTCGACTGATTGGTGGGAGGAGGGGGGAGGGTTTCATGGACGTCCATGACGCAGTCATCATTCTACTCTTTCGTGACATCCTCACCTCATTATTACAATCATCATTAAACTTATCATATATTAATTAGTTTTCGTTAGGAGAACTGGTTTACAGTTATCTTTTTATTATAAGACAAAATATTTTGAAGTTTTTGTCAAGATAACAAAGATAAAATAATTGTTTAGACTTATACTGTTTTATTTGACTTAGAAAAACTTATATATATATATATATATATATATTTATATATATTTAAAGCATGGAAGTGTCCGAGGTGGACCTCGCAAGGGTGGTCAACGCAGTGCTAAGCACCAATTTTGACAATTACTCCGCAAAACAGTACCTAGGCCACGAGTAATAGACAAGCTAAAGCCCGCTAATGTGGGGAGAGGACGTTAAGCCGTCGGTCACGAGCCTGTACGATGTCATGTACTCGTTAAAGATCCCCTACTCGAAATACACTTGAGTTAGGCAAAAATTTAGGACTCACAATGTAGAATCTGTAGAATCACCAGTCAAAAAAAAAAAAACCGGTAAACGGCTGACGTTATCACTCGCTAGTGGATCGGTTTAAACCATTGGTTCTCAACGTGGTCCACATGGACCCCCAGGGGTCCACAGAGGATTACTGGGGGTCCATGAGGAAAGCAGTATTCTGAAGGTCCATGACACGTGGTTAGGGCTCCATGTTAAGTTTAAATGAATTGATCAGCAAACCAAAAATAAATCAAAGCGTAATAAGCTTTGGCCGTACAATATTCAAACATAATGAAAATATAAGGCCTAATATCCTCGTCAGTTTTGTTAAAATGTTCCAATGCTTTAAAATTTTCTATTGCACTTCTCTTTTTGGTACATTCAAAATTTATTCTGTTACTATTTATTTCAAGATACTTTATAAAATGTTATTGAAGAAATATGTTGTTATTGTTTTAAAAACATTTTTGTATTTTCGCATGCGTTGTAGATGTAATGAAAATATTTTATAAATAACGATATTCATTTACCTAAAAACAAATATTTATTTATAAAATCGTATAATTATGTTTTTTAAGTATCCGGGGGGAGTGGGGGTCCACAAGTAGCTTTTAGGGACTCCACAAGTAGCTTTTAGGGGTCCAAAAGTAAAGTAGCTTTTAGGGGGTCCACAAGTAGCTTTTAGGGGGTCCACAAGTAGCTTTTAGGGGGTCCACAAGCAAACAAAGGTTGAGAACCCCTGGTTTAAACGATAAAAAAACAAAAAATGCTAACATACTCACCCACCCACGCACCCACCCAGCCATATACACACAGAGACTGATCATAAAACGACTTCTGTGGCCTCAAAACATATAATTCCGTCAAAATCTCGAGATACATTTTTTTCATGATCACTATACTTTACATATAGTGAAGTAAAAAAAAAATGTAATGTTATTTTATTGAAAGTTGTGTTAAATTGTCGTGATGTTGGATGGTTGCTACAAGTGGTTTTGTATTGGGATATGTTGCCTTTAAATGGCGATAGGTCATAGACTCGAAGAGAGTCCCACGCAGCATTCAAAGGCTTTCACACTGAACAGTCCTTCATTTAGGCAAGTCTTCCGTATTATTAAGTAATTAGCCTATTTCCATATGAAGAGCTATTATGATGATTTCGTTCACTCCTTCATCTGATAAAGAGCAAAAGCAGACCCACTATCAAGATGGTAAGCTGAAAAAACCAGAAGGCATTAAGCAAAAAGGGATAAAGACTGAAGATAGCATTAATAATGTATTAATTGCGCAGATATTATAGGCTGATGAGAACCACAGCAAGAGGAAGCGGCCTTCCACATCGGCCAGAATTACCTCCAGCCAACTCTCTCAACATCTATTTCATTTCAACTGAAAAAAAAAAAAAACTGGCAAACACCTATAAGTCGTGAAAACAGAAGTTACTTTTAAAAAAAAAACAACTCGCAAACACCTATAAGTCGTGAAAACAGAAGTTACTTTAAAAAAAAAACAACTCGCAAACACCTATAAGTCGTGAAAACAGAAGTTACTTTAAAAAAAAAACTGGCAAACACCTATAAGTCGTGAAAACAGAAGTTACTTTAAAAAAAAAAAACAACTCGCAAACACCTATAAGTCGTGAAAACAGAAGTTACTTTAAAAAAAAAACAACTCGCAAACACCTATAAGTCGTGAAAACAGAACTTACTTTAAAAATAACAACTCGCAAACACCTACAAGTCGTGAAACCGAAGTTACTTTAAAAAAAAACTCACAAGCACCTATAAGTCAAGAAAACAGAAGTTACTTTAAAAAAAAACTCACAAACACCTATAAGTCGTGAAAACAGAAGTTACTTTAAAAAAAAACTCACAAATAACTAACTATAAGTCGTGAAAACAAAAGTTACTTTTAACAAAAACAACTCGCGAACACCTATAAGTCGTGAAAACAGAAATTACTTTAAAAAAAAAAACAACTCACAAACACCTATAAGTCGTGAAAACAGAAGTTACTTTTTAAAAAAAACAACTCACAAACACCTATAAGTCGTGAAAA